>VSMD01117399.1:0-128897 GCA_008750895.1 Mirza zaza | reverse complement strand
CTGTATCTTCTGCCTGAAATGTAATTTTATGAAGGAAGCAGGGACTTTCTGTGTTGTTTTCCATTGTGTTCCCAGGAGTAGATCAGTGTCTTGTGCAGGGTAGGTGCTCAAATTTGTTGACTCAATTGTCAACCCCAAATTTTTCTCTGTGATGTATAGCTGAGCCCCTGATTTGAGCTAGCTTATTATTTTTTTCTGTAGTCTCTTAATAAGGCCAAATTATTAATTCCTTTTTTTTTTTACTTGGATTACTTCTAAAAATAAAATAATAATAATAGCTGTAATGTACGAGTCCTTGCTACCTGGCTAGTACCGTGCTAGCACCCTAAATAGAGACACTGCCTTAACCTATATAATCCCCACGGCTGCCCTCAGTGATCTATGCTTGTATCTCCTTCTGCAGTTGAGAACTATTGAAGCTCAGAGACGTTAGGTAAATCATTCAAAGTCATGTAGTGCAGAAGCAAAAGCCTCAAGACTTACATCTACAGCTACTTTACCAGTTTATCACACTGCTACTCCTTACCATCAAATACCATGTATCTTCTTCAGATTATCAGGGTTTTTTCGATTCCAGATTAGACTGGATTTTTATTGGGTTTTTTATTAATTCTGGATTGCTGCCCCTTTTCTCATATGTCACAGGATTGGGGACGATTGGTCACCCTTTCTGCTGCTTATGCTGCTTATCTGCTTATCTCTGGCTACTTCAGTCCACCATACCCTTCAGAAATTGCAAAATAGAACCAACCCTTTTTCCAAAACTCATCGAACTTTTCCAGTTATATCTCTGAGCAAGTCTGGGGAGGGACTCAAGCCCCACAGTAAATTCCCTCCATCAAACCAGTCCAGATGCTCCTCCTGCTCATAAAAGACCTCACGGTCCACCTGAGTGTGTGACCAACCTCATCCAGAATGGCAAATTCTGCATACAAGAGCAAACCAGGGGAAGGAACGCTCCTTGTACGCCCTTTGCCTGCCAAATGGCTTTTTTTCTTCTGGGTGCAACTCTAAGCGCTGCATGGGATGTTGGACAAGCTCTGGCTCTGTTTACTGTCTCGGCTTCACCCAGCCAGCCTTCTGTCACAGCCACTGTCCCTCCGAATACTGCAACTGCTCCTTACTTATCTATTAGAAAAAGGAGGTCCCTTGAATTCATGTGCATACTTTAAATGTGTCTTATCCCTTTAGATCACCATCGTAAATATCTTGCATTTATAGGATGGAGTAAATTCTAAAGAATTTTGGAGACTTCATAATTCACTTAATTTCCCCTGCATGGATGTTTTACTTTTCTGAAATACAAACTCCAAATCATTACTCAAGCTCCAGTAAGTGTAACTTCCGTGCAGTACTTTCTGATTATCCAAAGCTCAAGTCATGTCTCCATAAAAGTTTGCACAAGCTCTGCAATATCACTTCCCACACAGGATAGCTAGCCCTAATTACCTACTGTTGACCTACAGTAGACTTCAAACGCCCTGTGGTCAGGGATTACATAGCACACATCTTTATATTCCCCTCCAATCACCTGGGATTGAATAGATCCTCAGCAAGTGTTGAATGAATTCTGTGTACACGCAGGTTCCAATGTGCTTGCTCTGTTGGAACACTTCTAATGACAGCTCACTGCTGCAATATTTGGCCACCTTTATTTGTTGTGCAGATATTATTATTATGAGGTCAAAGTTTTTCTTACACTGAGTTGAGCTCAGTGTCTCTGACACTTTCACCTTTGAAAGTGGGCCCTCAGGACCCACCTCATGAAGTCAGCTCCTCATTAAAGATCTAAAGGCAGCTGAAGTGCCCTCCCTAACACTTCTCTCCTCCAGACTAAACACCCTCACATGCCTCCATCAGGGGCTTGTGATGGCTTGTAAGCATTAGCCATCCTAGTTCCTCTTCCCAGGAGAATCTCTAACTATCAATATTCTTCTGGAAGGGTTCCCGTGCCATGTCCCGAGCATGGAAGCAACACCAAATACCATGTGATTCTACTGAGCTGGACATGATACTTTTACAAATAACTGTAATAACATTACATTTCTTAGCATTCCGTCAGTTCTTTTTCTGGTCTTTTAAACTGTGGGAAAATCAGATTTCTAATTAATCCTGCTACCATTAATTTCATAACCTTAAAATTAAAACTTTGTATTTGTCATTGTTACAAGATATCCTGTTCGTTTGGGATTTTTAGAGTACTTAGGTCTAGAAGACTAAATTCTGAATATAATAGTGTGTTTTGTAGTTAACTGAGACCCTCTCTCCTTGGATGAGCCTGTAACTCATTGGGTCCTTGAGGATCCAGATCCTTTGCTGTTTGTGCCCTGCCATCCCCCAAGTGTTCCTTGGCTGCCTTCCTGCCATGGTCACAAGATGGTGGCAGCAGTTGAGAAGTCATATCCAAGGGCAACAGCATCCAGCGAAAGAACAAACCAACTCTGCCATATAACTCCTTTTAGATAAAGAAAACCTTTGCCAGAAGATCCCACAATAGAGTTGCCCTCATGTCTCTGTGGCCAGAGTTGTATCACATGCTCGTGCCTAGACCTGTCAGTGGCAAGTAGAATAAGCCTGCTGTGATTGACTTAGAGCGATCAGACCCATCTCCAAGTTGTGGATGGGGTCCCTCTCCTCTGAAGCCCATGGTGTGAGGAGGAGGGTGGACCCCTGAATACAACTGGGGTTTTGTTACCAAAAAAGAAGGAAAGCGTGGATGCTGGGTAGAATGCCTAAGAATCTGCTGCAATCTCCAAATCCCCATCTCCACTGGCTTCAGTAAGTCCCTTAATCAAAAGTGTATCATGACTGAGTTGGTTGGCTTTGCAAGGACCTGACTCATTTTATGTAGAATAGCTTGATACTAGCTGTATAAATTAAACTATTTAATATTTACAAGGCGCGGATCATACACAGTTTCCTCCAAGAATCGTTATAGAGCACCAGTCTGCCAGCATTTACATCACCAGAGCAGTTAGCACCTGAGCAGGGAGAAGTGACTCAGTGATGTGATAAAGACCATTAGAGAAAAAGACAGGCACAGTTTCTTCACCACATTGATCTAGAACTCTTGGCCACATCTCATCTGTGCTTAGGTGAGCTTACAGCCCAGCTTCCAGACTGTTCTCCAGTCATCTGTGTCTTTACCTAGAACCTGCCCCTCTGTGTCATTCCACGCTTCTTCCACTTCCCCCGTGTGTCTTCCAATTGCCTTTTGTGTCACCATTCAAACATCTGTGACCTCTGTGGGCAAAGCAGTGACCCTGCTGTGAGCTTTCAGACCACCAAGACAACTGCCTGTCGCAGTGCACATCACACTGTAAGGCTGGTCTCCGTGTCAGTCTCTTCAGTCCAAGCTCATGGGCAGCAGGTACCATGTCCACATTGCTCACCCTCATACCCCATGTGCTTAGCACACTGACAGTTTTTTTACTTAAGGGGCGAATGACTAAAATAGCATCTGTCAACATTACAGCACTGCACTCTCTCTTACATTGCCAGGTTTACTGGTTTTTTAAAATTTTAACTATATGCTAAAGAATGGAACTTCTCATTGTCATTTGTGATCCATTTGTGACTGGGGAGGGTGTAAGTCCAATCTTGCATAACTGGCTTTTTCTTGAGCAGTGGCTCCAAATTCTCCATCATCTTCATCACATCCTGGCCTCATCTGCTTCCACAGCCTTCTGCTGGGGCCAGGGCTGGGGCTGAAGGAGAGGCCCATCTCATTCCTGCAGGAAGAGGGTTTCCCAAAGCATTGGGAAGCATTTATATGCCATTGTTGGTACTTGTGATGATTTTAAGTTATACAACTCTTTTATTGGTTTTGTGCTCATTTCTATGGTTAGCTTCTGTTTATGGCAAATAATCCTTGTTTTCCATTTTCTAAAGTAATTCACTATGTGTTTCCGTTTTTAAAAAAAGATTTTTTTTATTGTAGGATTTTTTAAATTTTATTTTTCTTTTTTTTATTTCAGCATATTATGGGGGTACAAATGTTAAGGTTATGCAACATACGTAACCTTAAAAAAAGATTTTAAAGTAAGCTTTGTTTGTAAGAGTCAAAAGCTGGAAATAATTCAAATATTCCTCAACACATGAATGGATAAACAAATTGTGGCATATCTACACAATGGAATATTGTATTAATAAATTAATGAAAAGTGGTAAAAAGAACAAACTATTGACACATGCAACCATATGGATAAATTTCAAAATCCTTACGCTGAGTCAAAGAAGGCAGGCAAAAAAGAGTACATATATTTATAGAAAATTCTAGAAAATGCAAACTAATATATAGTGACAGAAAGCAGATCAATCAGTGGTTACTTAAGGATGGGGATGAAGTAAGACATGGATTAAAAAGGGGCATAACAAAATTTTAGGGAGTAATGTGTTTTTTCTTCATTATATTAGCTGTGGAGATGGTTTATGTGTGTCAGAATTGATCAGATTGAAAACTTTAAATATGCAGACGTTATTGTATTTCAGTAAAGTTGTTAGAAAAATAAACGAGATCATGTACAGTTTTGGTAGCCACTGGCCCAAAGTTTTAACTACATTGTAAGTACAAAAGGAAGATACTGATGGTTTCTAAATAAAGTGAAAGACATGATTTGGTTACATATTTATTGTGACAGATATGCCTAAAGCATGTTTTTAAAAAATCTTACGTGAAACATGCTCACGCATCTCAAAATCTCCCCAAATAAAGTAGGCATACATGCTCAAGTAATCCTTGCTTATACTAATTTGTTACTCTTTAGGGTTAGTTAGACTATTTTCCCTCCTGAGCACGTAGGAAGGTCAAAGCAGGACTGGGGAGACCACATTGTTTTAGTGCAAACTGAGTGAGCAATAAGGAGACAATGTCGAAACCCAACCTCCCTCTTCCCACAGTAGATTAAGAAAGAAATGATGACCAGTACACAAAGCACGGCCACCAGGCATTTCCTACAGAAAGTCCGCCACGTAGCATCTGTTCTAACAGTTCTTTGAAAGAGTTGAGGTGCCCAGGAGGCTTGGGGAAGCAAATATATGTTCTGTTCCTTCCATAAGAGGATAAGAAAGGAGCCAAGAAATACTAGGCCAGGAAGTTAGACTTTGATCATGAGTGAGCATCACGAAAGATGAATAAGAGGTGAGATCACGTACCATGTGGTCCAGGCTTGGCAGGACCATCTGAAAGAGCGCAGCCTGCCTGAGAGCCTCCACGTCCATTTTCCTAGGAGATAAAGCATGAAAAGAAGTCATAACATAGACGATAATAGAAATCTGGGATTTAAAAACGACTAAAACCCGAAGACATTTATCTTAGAACTAGTGGCTTGTTTACGCCTTGAATTTAACAATTAATGCCTAAGGATTAAGGAGATAGGAGAGAACAACTCTCTGTCAACTGTAACTTGTTTCTAAGGCACTGTCAAGCCCTCCAGGAAGCACTTTTGAATTATGTTCAACTTACCAGGTTCTCACTGCCAGAGCCTTTTTCTAACACCTCCGAGCTAGGATATTGTTCTGACCGAGGTAGAAATTTCGTGCATCATTTTATCGCTCGCTTCATCGGGGCACTATACAAACAATTCGACCAAATACATTGTCAGTGCTGGGAAATGCCTCTTGCCTCCTGCTCTGACAGGAAGTCACAGCTGTTGATTTAGCTAATAGACTTTCTTAAAAGTCCCTTTGACACACAGTGCTGGAAGTTGTGCTTTGTCCTCCTCTGCTTTGAAGGAGTGAGACTTTTTTGTCAAGGGTCCCATTGCACGTATGTTCAGGTAGTGCCACCCGTGTGCTGGGTCAGAAGCCCTTCGTTGGCGGGTGCTTGCTGGGTGGGGCATCCAGGCTGAGCGGTTAACGGTTGATTAACCACAGAGCAAGTGAACTTGCATTTCCATCTGTGCCTGCACAGCAGAGGTGAAAGAGAGGGACTTTTAAGTGAAGCCTAGCTTTGAGTTCAATACACATCTGGGTGAAAGAGTAGATTTTCTGAGGACCTATTTCAAGCAAATTGAATTAAAAAGTAAAGCATACCTGCTTCTGAATTTTCAGACCCAACCTAGGTTAGTGCCACCTCCCTAAGATTGTAAGTTCCTAAAGATGAAGGAAGCGTCGAAGTTGTTCTTTGTTCAGTGGCCAAGAGACGTTTATTCCTGGGAAGACGGAGACATAGACCCAACTGCAAAAGAAAGTTAAGGACTGTCCTTGAGCTCAGCAGTCCCCAACCTTTCCAGCACGAGGGACCGTTTTCATGGAAGAAAATTTTTCCCCAGACTGGAGAGCAAGAGAAGGATGACTTTGGGATGATTCAAGCACTTTACATTTATTGTACATTTTATTTCTATTATTAGTATTACATTGCAATATATAATGAAATAATTATAAAATTCACCATAGATTGGGGACTCCTGCTTTAGCTGATTACTTAAAGTCCTTCCTAGGACTGCTTTTCTCTCTCATTGAGGGAAGACTTAGATACAAGAGGATTTAATTAAAATAGATTTCTTCTGGCTTCTGTGTAAATATAGTCAGGAAATGGGAAACCAACTTGTGGAATCCTAGATCATTCTCTAGTTTTGGAATCTTAAGTAAAAACAAGTAAAGAAAGAAAAAAAACAAAAGACCCTTTAACTCATATTGTATTAGTTTTTATTTCCCATTGCTGTATTATGAAAACCACCAATAAGAAATCTTAGGATCCATACCTCACTCCTGACACCAAGATAAACTCCAAATGGGTCACAAATAAAAGCCATCAAAGTAACCAAAAGAAAGATAAAAACTTTTTTCTCATTTATTATATTGGAGGGGAGAAGATATGATATAAAACCAAAACTCAGAGGAAAACATTAATAAATTAAGCTCTGTAGAATTACACTTCTGTTCAAGGAAAAAATCTCTGCAGCACAAACACATACATAAACCATAAACAAAGTCATTTTACGCTTGAGGATTTGAGATACTGAGGGTAATGTTGGCTCTATATAGGACAGATGATAATAGTACTTTCTAAAATTGCTAGGAGGATGAAATGAGTCAATACTTTGTGGCTACTGTCCCCAAACCCCAGACCACGGTAAAGTGGCCTGTTAGGAACAGGGCTGCACAGCAGGAGGTGAGCAGGATAAGGGATGGAAGGTTCATCTGCATTTAGAGCCACTCCCCATGCTCCCATCACTGCATAAGCTCCGCCTCCTGTCAGATGAGCGGCAGCATTAGATTCTCACAGGAGTGCAAACCCTACTGTAAACTGCGCATGCGAGGAGGAATCTAGGTTGCGAGCTCCCTATGAGAATCTAATGCCCGATGATCCAAGGCAGAGCTGAGGCGGTGATGCTAGCTCTGGGGAGCAGCTGGAAATACAGATTATCGTTAGCACAGAGGTTTGACTGCACAATAAACGTCATGCACTTGAATCACCCCAAAACCATCCCCATCCTACCCCCCCCCCCCCCCGTGGAGAAATTGTCTTCCATGAAACCAGTCCCTGGTGCCACAAAGGTTAGAGACCACTGCTTGATGGCACCTATAATTATGCCTGGCATGATAATGCACACTCAGTGTGCATTAGCATTTATTAACGTAGAGGAACACAGGAAAACACTAGGCATGTTGATGTAAAATCACAAGCATCAGCCAGTCTGTGTTCTTTTATGGTAGCACAACAATCTAATAATAACTTTTATTGCTTTCCTTTTGTGCACATTAAATTATTCTCGATTTTGATACATGTACAATTTCATTATTTCAACTGGTAGATAGAAGGACAAGCGCAAAGGTGAAAAATAAAAGATCTGATGGTGAAATTAAAGTCTTCTTATGTAAATTCTTATTGAAGTGTCTTCACATTTTTACCTCCAAACAAACACCTTCAAGAGGAAAGACAGGAAAGCAAAAATCCAAACATGAAGAAAATGACTGTACTCACGTAGTACAAATGACTCGGGCTGTGTTTTCTGAACACGCCTATGTTTGTTCACTAAAAGACAGATAATAATACAGATTTCAAAAGAAACTGCAGGGCTTATGCTAAATGTGGATGGTTGATTTTAGAGCATAAATCTTCAGTTTCTGTGATCTGCCCACTTAAAGTAATTTGAAGTCTTAGCCCAATTTCCACGATGTTCTCCTAAAGTAAGTAACCAAAGACCAGACAGCTTCATGTTCACTCCTCATCCTGAAGCAAAATGGCATTTCCCTTGAAGTTTTGTCTGGTTTTCTTCCATTAAATGTATTTTCTCTGCCTGTCATCCACCACCCACCCACACACACACACACACACACACACACACACACACACACACACACATATCATGTTGCTGACACATCTTTGACTCATCCTTCTCACTTCGCGATAAAAAGCAGCTACTCAATCCAAAGTAAAATTGAGATTACGGTAAAAGTCAATTGCGGTGACTTAAAAATCAAGCTCCCTCCACCCAAAAACATCTTCATTGAGTATCTAATTTGGCTTTTTGCTTTGGCATTTTCATTGGGTGCTAATAAGAAACACAATTCTATTGTTGTTTAGTCATAGAGGGAACTATTTTTTTATCCTACTTTTTTCTTTATAACTCCCATAGCTGATTTTCTTTTGTTTTTTTTAACGATGAGACTTGGATTTTTTTTTTTATGCCTTCCAAATAGAGACTTATTTCTACCATGATGCATGCCACGTGGGATAATTAAACTTACCTGGTAGATCTATACCCACATCTCTTTCCCACCCTGCCCAGCACTTACTCAGAACCACGGATCACCCCAGTTAACCACACAAGTTGAATTTACTGTGACAGGCTCTCTCGCACCGCACTGTGTATCCACTTAACAGCTGTGCCAGAGAGAAAAGGAAAGGAAGGCTGTCAACGTACAGAGCACAAGCTGGTCAGAGGGAAATGCTCTGCATCCAGTTTGAGGAGGCAATTTGTCCTAGAGTTCCCTCTTCATTACTCAGTGAAACAGAAGACCCCTTGAATGAAAACTAAAGCACCTTGGACTTGTAGCTTCAAAAAAGGACTTAAGAGGTGATATCACCTGCAACTTGAGCACTTTTTGTGAACCAGGCACACTGTGAACACTGTATGTGCATGAATGTGTCCAGTCTTCACAATATCCCTATGAGGTAGAGGTGTAGGTATCATTTTACAGTTGAGGAAACAGACTCAGAGACATGGAGTAACCTGCCCAAGGTCACGCAGCTAGTAAGTGGAGAAACCTTCCTGCTTTACCACTAAGCCACCCAGCCTCCACCCCCCATCATTTTGTAGATGAGGAAGCTGAAGCCCTGGGAGAGTAAGTAACTAGCCCACCAGCAGAAAACGATTGGTCCTTCAGTGGGGTCTCTGCTGATGTCAACCCCTCATGTTACCCATCTGTACCCCACTCTAATAAAACTGGCAACTTTGTGCTTCTACGGTTCCCAACACAGGCTTCTTACCAATCCCCTGTACCTCTTTAGTGCTCTCGTCTGTCCGTACTGGGTCTCTCCCTGCTGGCCCTCAGTGGTGGGCCTCAGTCTTACTGATCTTTTTCTTCCCAGTGCCTGGCATATACCTGATTCTTAATCCCACTGTCCTTTCTTCTGTGCCTGTGAAAACACAGTACTTCTTGAGCTCTCTTGCATTTGGCCCAGACCATTCTATGCTTAACGCCAGTGAAATCACTAGCCCCAGAATGGCTTAAGTGCTTAATCCTGAGTTAAAGTTGGGCCACTGTTATAAATGCTGAAGTTTAGGTTTTGCACATGCAAAGTCTCAGGATGGCATGGTTAGTCTGGGGGTGGCAAATGGTATTCTTCTCTTCTGTTAATTCTGATCAATTGGTAATTACTATGAGCAATGCTGTGTTGAGGACATTTCTGAGAAATGCTCCGCAGTCATTGGGGAAGGAGTGATAGGTTGGCTGAGCCATGAGAGGTACACCCAACACTTGTTCGTTGTCCCTGGCTCCAGAGCAGTGCACACTCAGCACCTTCAGTTACACTGGAGAATAAATGAGCATGTTCCGAGTTCTAGTGCCTTCTGACCCGGGAATGTTTCACCCATAAATCCCAGTGCTTCCAGGAAGTACTGCTGGACTGTGATTCCAACCACATCATCTGAGAGAAAATAATCATTCTTACAAATCCTTTTGATTGTAATACCTGGGAATATCAGTCTTTGGAAGTCCCACCAGACTGTAGCAATGTGGTTGAGACCATGTCAGAGAAAGGCCAGGGCTATGGACAGAGCTCTGAGAGTCTCTCTGCATGGGTGAGTTTGGACACCAGGGTAAAAGATGAGTACAGAGAAAGTAGGAAATCTGTAGGGACAAGTGTCAGGCAGGAGGTAGGAGGAGAGTCAGGGAGGGCCCTGTCAAGGAAGCCAAGGAGGTGAGGGGGCATCAAGGCAAGTGTTTGCCCAGTCTCAGTGCCGCAGAGAATGGTGCCAGGCCCTGGGAATGGAAAGATTAGGGAGACATGGCTCCCACAGCAAACTAAGAAAGAGCTGGTGGGAGCATTATCTGTAGAGAATTTTAAAATAACAAAAACAACTCAAAATCCAGTGCTTTTTTATTATCGCCAAATACAGTTATAAACAATGTCAGTGATAAAAATATTCTTCCCTCAAAAACTCTATTATTGACCCAATTTCTAATGAATTGCAGTGACTGCTGAGTTTTAATAATCATATATGTAAGATTTATATGAGCAGACTTTTATTTCCTATCTTTTAATAAATATTGTACATGGAAGATAACTCAGAGAATCGCCAGTTACATAATTGCTACATATGTTTTCTGTGAGTGTAACTTTGTAATGGTTTGACATTGTTTGAGTATCCTTGGGTTGAGTGTGTCTTCAAACCTTTGATATAACGTATTCCTGTGTTTAAACAGAATATCTAAAATTAAAAATAACAGATTGTAAAGATGAAAAAATGCAACTTGAGTTATTTTAACTGTGCCATTTTTTTGTAAACAGATTTAAAATTTTTTCACCACATAGCAATTGGAAAGCTGCTAGAATTGATCTTAAACAAAGACATACATTATTGTAATTTGGGAAATTTATTAAGAAGTGAGATTTTTATGAATTTCTGCCAGACTTGCATTTCAGACTTTTCCTCTATACCTGTTACTTTGTGTGAAACTTTTCAAAACTATTTTTACATGTGTTTTCAATTAACCATAAGTGAAGATAGACTAAGAAATCCTGTTATTCCTCTACTGCACATGGGAAAAGAATTTTGACAAAGTTATTAGCAGATGTGCATAAGTCAAGGAAATAGAAACCATAATACTGTCATTCATTTCTTGGATAGATCAGTTGGTAGGTATGAGCTTTTTTCTTTTGTTTAAAAAACACAGTGTTATAGGCCAGGTGTGGTGGTTCATGCTTATAATCCTTGCACTCTGGGAGGCCAAGGTGGGTGGATCACTCAAGGTCAGGAGTTTGAAACCAGCCTGAGCACGAGCAAGACCCTGTCTCTACTAAAAAAAGAAAGAAAGAAAGAAATTGGCCAACGAAAATATATAGAAAAAATGAGCTGGGCATGCCTGTAGTCCCAGCTACTCAGGAGGCTGAGACAGAGGGATTGCTTGAGGCCGGGAGTTTGAGGTTGCTGTGAGCTAGGCTAACACCACGGCGCTCTACCTGGGCAACAGAGTGAGACTCTGTCACGCAAAAAAAAAACAAAAAAAAAAAAACAGTGATAACACATTAATATGTTTCCACTTATGTGTATTATAATGTTTTAAAATTTTTTAACCTGACATGACTATATATATGAAACCCAATAGCAGAAAATTTCTATCTTCTGCATTTCTTTTCTGGCCACTGTCATTCATTTCATTTCATTTCATTTCATCATTATTACTGAAAACAATGGTGTCATGTTGAGGAGGGAAGTATTCAAAAATTATATTCCTAAGGGGTCAATATGTCCGGTATGCCACGGAGTGGTCCCCACGCTGGAGGTGCTGTAGCCTTGCCGAGGGAGAGACTGAGCATGATCAGATGAGGTTAACGAAAGGTGCAGGTGAACTGAAAGCAGTGTGTGCACGTGACAGTGGAAGGACAAGGTTGCTGGTTCTCCAGGAGCAAGAGCTGGGTGGGGAGTTTCAGGAAAGACTTGATAGAGGAATGACAAGCTAGTTATGGGTGTTTGGGGAAGCCCAGGGCTACACTTCCTGGAAGGTAATGAAGGTTGAAAGGCAGGATTGCCAAGTGGTAAAGGATGCTCTTTCCTCCCCTTCCTAGCTGGGGGCCTTGGGCAGATTAAGTAATGTCTCCTGACCTCACACGGAAAATAAAAAAAAAAAAGGGTAATGATAGTATCTTGCCTTATTAGACTGTCATGAGAATTTAAACAAGAATAGCACTTAGAATACTGCCTGAGCCACAAAAGACATGCTGAAATCATAGTTATGAGGAAACCCTGGAGCTGTCGCACTGATGGCAGGCTATCAAAGCTAAAGCAGTGAGTGGGTGGCAGGGATTCAGGTTCTAGTAGATCTAGCCCCACTATTCCCGGAAGTTTGGCCCTGAAGGGATAGAGGAGCTATCGAAGATAGAAGAAGAGAGAAAGGGGCAGGCTTTGTGGGTCTCATCCTATTTCCACACCAAGTTCTAGGCCAATCGAGAGTGGTCTCCCTGACAACCCGTCAGTCGCTATCACCTTCTACATAGCGCTCAGACACTCTCTGACACTGTCTTGTTCTTTTGTTTATTGTCTTCCCCACCATCAGCCCCCTTCACCCTAAAATGTAAATTTCCTGAGAACAGCAGTCTTGACTGTCCTTTCCACCCCTATAGCTGCAAAGCCTAGAATTGTCCCTGACTGCTGCTCAGTAAATATTTGTTGAATTGATGATGGAATGAATGCCATATGTCCTCAATGGCATTTAAAGGGGTGATTTGAGCTCATTTGTCAGCAGAGGGAATGAATCTAAGAGTGGGAGAAAGAAAGCCTGACAATACCAGAGAGCAGCAAGAGTTATTAGGAGCCTAGGATTAAAAGCACAGGTGGAGGGATGGGAGTGGGAAGGAGAGAGAATAGAATAGCCCTGGGTATCAGATTTCATCTAGAGCTGTGATATCCCTCTAGCTTTCACTCCCAGACAGCTGGGCTCTGATGCACATGTGATTAGGCACATGCTGTCATTAATCATCTTTATAAAATAGCTCAGAGAAGATTACATCCAGCAAGTAGCCATCCAGCCTTGCTATGGTCCTCACCGTCTTTCCTTTATGTGTTGGTGTGCTCTCTAAAATACGCAGACCTTATCTCACGCTTTCAGTAACCCTAAAAGATGCAGGAGTGGTTTATATGAATCCTGTTTAGAAAGCTCCATATGCAAATAGAAAGAAGTCTTTGGCTAAGACAAAACAACACAGCTAAATGTAGTCAACGAGTACCCGAATCTCCAGAAAACATTTCACTAGAAAGAAATCACCTCCCATGGATAAGAAGTTACAGCTAGAGAAAGACTAGCAGAATGGGGAGAATATCTCTGACTTGTAAGCTTTGACACAAATAAATCACCATGACACATACCATTGCATTTAAAATAACGACTACACAGTTTGCTCTGTATTTTAGTGCATGCACTTTCTGGTGACATTTGTCCTTAATATAGTTATTTATCTTTGGGAAGAATTCTCATTGGAACACTTGCCAAAGCTAAAATTCAGTCCCTATGGTCACTGATGCAAAAGTACGTACAATTCTGGGACCCCCGGCAACTGAACGCTAAGCAGTAAAGTCAGAACTACAAATAAAATCAAAAGATATTTGTACAGACTTTGACCGTGGTAAAGAATATATTAATAAGTTGAATTTGCTTTTCACTGTAAGTATTATTAATGGTTAAATCAGAGAATTTGATAATAAACTATCATGAGTGTTTTCTCAGAAAAGTTAGCAAAAGAAGACACCTGATTGAAATTTTTAAAAATCTCTGAAGACATCCCAACCCTACTAGGAGAGTTACTGAGTCATATCTAATGCAGAGGATATGGACTACATTTCTCTTCTTTGCATTGTGATACTATAATTTTTAAATATTTTAAACCAGCATGACCATATATATGAAACACTTCTTTAGTGATGTTTAATAAACTGGTTGATTAAACAACAACAAATAGGACTGTTCTGGACAGGGTTAGTTTGAGGTGCCTATTAGACATCCAGAGGAAGAATCCTGGGAAGCACAGCTAGATTCTTCACATCTGGATATAGTTTGGGAGCAAGGTTAAAGCAGAGAGAGTTAGAAGTCATCAGCAGTTGATATTTAAAGCAATGAAACTAGATAAGCTCATCTAGACAGAAGGTAGAGAAGAGAAAAAAGCTGAGGACAGAGCTCTGGATTCAGGAGCACAATATTTAGAAGGTGCAGAGTAGTAAGAACAAGGAAAAGAAACCAAGGAGATGCTTGTAGGATTGAAAGGAAACAAAGGGACTGGCATCATGGAAGTTTTTAAGATTAAGCTTTCAAGAAGGGAGGAAATGGTCAACCTTGGCAACTACTATACCAAGAAATCAAGTAGAATGAAGAGAAAGAGTTACCAAATATTTGGCAAGATTTCGGTCAGCAAGGACTTTGGAAAGAGCAGATTCATTGGAAAGGGATCAGGAAAACAGACTAGGTGAGAAAGTGGAAACATTTTGTTTGAACAACTCTCTTAAGGAGTTTTGATATAAAGGGAATTTTAAAAGAACAAAGCTAGGCTGGGAATTAAACGAGTTCAGTTCAAGACAATAAGTCACAAAGACAGTAATAAAACTGGAGCCCCCACACGCCTCTGCTCAGGACAGCTTCAGCCTATTGTGGCCATAAAGACATTGTAGCCCCATATGTCCTATTTCCAATTTTTCAAGGAAATCTAAAGGGTATATTTTTATTTAAAATCTCTCCATTGCTTCATGTTAACTCTACTTAAAAAAAAAAAATCATGTGACAGTCAAATAAATCCATCTGTAGGCCAGATGCTTTGAGAAATGAAAACCCCTCACCTACCGATTAGAGCTGTATGGGAAGGAGGATGCCAGTCTTCTGCTATCAGTTCTACCTCTGTTCTCATTCTCAGTAATACCCACTTTACATATCTATATTCTGTTCTAAGAATTTTAATCACTTTATTTTTATCTAAATGATACCAAGTAATTAGTTTTACCTCTTCTTGACTGAATCAATGAGTTTTAAAATTATTTTTATAGATGTGAGGGCATAAAAGTGCAGTCTTGTTAAATAGGTATAGTGCATGGTGGTGAAGTCTGCACTTTGCGTGTAACCTTCTCCCAAACAGTGTGTGTTGTACCCATTATGTATGATTAATTTTTCATCCCTCACCCCCCTCTTACCCTTTTTAGTCTCCAATGTTTATTATTCCACTCTATATTGATATGTACACATTCTTTAGTTCCCACTTATAACTGGGAACATGCAGAATTTCACTTTCTGTCTCCAAGTTGTTTCACTTAAGATAATGGCTTCCAGTTCCATCCACGTTGCTGCAAAAGACATGATTTCATTCTTTTCTATGGCTGAGAAACCTTCCGTGGTGTATATATACCACTTTTTCTCTATCCAGTCATCCCTTGATGGACACATCGGTTGATTCCATATATTCGCTATTGTGAATAGTACTGCAATAAACGTACGAGTGCGGGTATCTTTTTGATGTAATTATTTCTTTCCCTTTGGGTAGATACTCACAGTAGGATTGCTGGATCAAATGGTAGTTCTATTTGTAGTTCTTTGAGAAATCTTCATACTGTTTTCCATGGAAGTTGTACTAATTTACATTCCCACCCAAAGTGTATATGTTCTTTTTTCTCTGCATCCTGGCCAAAAATCTGTCAATTTTTGACTTTTTAATAATAGTCATTCTGACTGGTGTAAGATAGTGTGGTTTTATTTACATTTCTCTGATTAGTGGTGTTGAGCATTGTTTCATTATTTTTGGCCATTTGTATGTCTTCTTTGGAAAAATATCTGTTCATGTTCTTTGCCTACATTTCCATGGGGTTGTTTTGTTGTTATATGAGTTCTTTGTAGATTTGTATATTACTCCTTTGCTAGATCATAGTTTGCAAGTATTTTCATCCATTCCATGGGTTTTTTGTTCACTCTGATCATTTCTTTTTCTGTGCAGAAGAATTTCAGTTTAATTAAGTCCCATTTGTCTATTTTTTGTTTTGTTCATTTGCTTTTTAGGTTTTAGTCATGAATTATTTGCCTAAGTCAGTGTGCAGAAGAGTTTTTCTTAGGTTTTCTTCAAGAACTTTTATAGTTTCAGGTCTGACATTTAAGTCTTTATCTTGAGTTAATTTTTACATACATATGGTGAGATAGGAGTCCACTTTCATTCTTTTGCATATGGCTATCCAATTTTTCTGGCACCATTTATTGAACATGGTATCCTTTACCCAGTTTATGTTTTTATAAACTTTGTCGAAGATGAGTTAGCTGTACATATGTGGCCTTATTTCTGGGTTCTCAATTCTGTTCCATTGATCTATGTGTCTATTTTTAAACCAGTGCCAAGATGTTTTGATTACTATAGCTTTGTAGTATAATATGAAGTCAGATAATCTGATGCCTCCAGCTTTCTTCTTTTTGCTTAGGATTACTTTGGCTATTAAGACTCTTTTTTGGTTCCATATGAATTTTAGAATTTTTTTTCTATTTTGTGAAAAGCGACGTTGGTATTTTGATAGGCATTGCATTGAACCTGTGGATTGCTTTCCACAAGATGGTCATTTTAGTAATACTGATTCTTCCTATTCATGAGCATGGGATGTTTTTCCATTTGTTTGTGTAATCTATGATTTCTTTCATCAGTGTTTTGTAGTTTTCCTTATATAGATCTTTACCTCCTTGGTTAAATGTATTCCTAGGTACTTTATTTTGTTTTGTAGCTATTGTAAATGGAATCGACTTCTTGATTTGGTTCTCACCTTGATCGTTACTGATATACAGAAATGCTACTGATTTTTGTACTCTGATTTTGTATCCTGAAACTTTATTGAATTCATTTATCAAATCCAGGGGTCTTCTGGTAGAGTCTTTAGGGATTTTTAGGTATGTGATACGTGATAATATCATTGACAAATACAGAAAATTTTACTTCCTCATTTCCCATTTAGACATCTTTTATTTCTTTCTCTTGCCTGATTATTGTGTCTGGCATTTCCACTACTATATCAAATAAAACTGGTAAAAATGGATATCCTTGTCTTGTTCTTAGGAGAAATGCTTTTACTTTTACCCCATTCAGTATAAAGCTGGCAGTGGGTTTGTCATATATGGCTTTTATTATTTTCAGGTATGTTCTTTCTATGCCTAGTTTGTTGAGGGTGTTTGTTACAAAAGAATGCTGAATTTTATCAAATGCATTTTCTGCTTCTATTGAGATGATCATATAGTTTCTCTTTTTAATTCTGTTTCTGTGGTGGATCATGTTTATTGATTTCCATATGTTGAACCATTCTTACATCCCTGGAATAAAAACCCACTTGATGATAGTGTATTTTCTTTGATGTGATACTGTATTTGGTCTGCTAATATTTTGTTGAGAATTTTTGGATCTGTGTTCATCAGGGATATTGGTCTGTAGTTTTCTTTTTTCTTGTGTCCTTGTATGGCTTAGGTATCAGGGTGATACTGGATTCATATGAATTAGAAAGGATTTTCTTCTGGATTTTTTGGAACAGTTTCAATAGGATTGGTACCAGTTTTTTTGTATGTCTGGTAGAATTCAGCTGTGAATCCATCTGGTCCTGAACACTTTTTTGGGGGGAGATACTTTATTACTAATTCAGTAACGTTACTCATTATCGATCTGTTCAGAATTTCTATTTCTTCCTGGTTCAATATTGGGAGGTTGTGTGTTTCCAGGAATTTACTCATTTCCTCTAGGTTTTCTAGTTTGTGAGCATAGAGTTATTCATAATTGTTTCTGATTATCCTTTGTATTTCAGTGATATCAGTTCTAATATCTCAGTTTTCATTTTTGATTGTGTTTGAGTCTTCTTTTTCCTTGCTTAGCCTAACTAGCAGTCTATCAATATTTTTTCTAATGTTTTCAAAGCACCAACTTCATTGTGTTGGTCCTTGGTATTCTTTTTATGGTCTCAATTCTCAATTTCTTTGTTATTTCTTTTGCTAGCTTTAGGTTTGGTTTGTTATTTTTTTTCTAGTTCTTGAGGTATGACATTAGGTTGTTAACTTGTGATCTTTCTAATTTTTCTTTCTTTTTTCTTTCTTTTTTTTTTTTTTTTTTTTTTTTGATGTAGGCTTTTAACGCTATAGACTTCCCTCTTAGCACTATTGTGGCTGTATCCAGAGGTTTTGGTATGTTGTGTCTCCCTTTTCATTCATTTCAAAAATTATTTCTATTTTAATTTTGTCATTGACCCAAAGGTCATTAATTTTCCTGTATTTTATATAGTTTTGAGGGTTCCATTTGGAATTGATTTATAGTTTTATTTCACTGTGATCTGAGAAGATGCTTAATATGATTTCAGTTTTTTAAATAGATTAAGACTTGTTTTGTGGCCTAACACATAGTCTATCTTGGAGAATGTTTGAGGTAATAAATAGAGGAATATATATCCCACAGCTGTTGGATAGAAAATTCTATAAATGTCTGTTAGGTCCATTTGGTCTAAAGTCCAATTTAAGTTCAATCTTTCTTTGTTACCTTTCCTTATCAATGACTTGTCTAGTTCTGTCAGTGAGGTATTGAAGTCACACACTATTATTGTATTGTTGTCTATCTCTTTTCTTAGGTCTACTAATACTTGTTTTATGAACCTGGGTGTTCTAGTATTGGATGCATACATATTTAGGATTGTTATATCTTCTTGTTGAATTGATCCTTTTATTATATAATTACCTTCTTTGACTATTTTTACCGTTGTTGGTTTAAAGTCTGTTTTATCCGATACATAGCAAATCCTGCTCACTTTTGGTTTCTATTTGCATGGAATCTTTTTTCACACCCTTACCTTGAGTGTATAAGTGTCCTCAATAGTAAAATGGATATCTTGTAAGCAGCATATAGTTAGGTCATTGTTTTTTTAACCATTCTGTCAATCTATATCTCTTAGGTGAGGCATATAATCCATTTATGTTCAAAGTTAATATTGATATGTGAGGATTTATTCCTGCCATGATGTTAGTTGTTATCTCATTGCTTTGTAACCTCATTTGTATAATTGTTTTATAAGACCTGTGAGTTTTCATACTTTCAAGTGTTTTTGTAATGGCAAAAATTTACCTTTTGTTTCCTTGTTTAGAACACCCTTGAGCATTTCTTGTAAGGCTGGTCTACTGGTGATAAGCTCCCTTAGCATTTGCTTATCTGGGAAATATTTTATTTCTCCTTCACTTATGAACTGTATTCTAGCTGGACACAAAATTTATAGTTGACAAGGTTTTTTTTTCTTTAAGAATTCTGAATATAGGACCCCAATGGCTTCTAGCTTGTATGGTTTCTGCTGAGAAATCAGTGGTTAGTGTAATGGGATTTTCTTTATAGATGAGTAAATACATTTCTCTTGCTGATTTTAGGATGTTTTTTCCTTCACATTGACTTTAGTCTGATGAGTATATGAGTTTATGAAGCCTTTCTAGCAGTGTATTTCCCTGGAGTTCTTTGAGCCTCTTATACCTGGATATCTAAATCTTGAGCAAGACTTGGGAAGTTTTTAAACAAGACACACAAAAACAATTAAAGCACCATAAAAGAAAAGATTGATTAACTTGATCACATTAAAATTAGAACTCTGTTTATCAAAAGAGTGGAAAAACAAGCCACAGAATGGGAGAACATGTTTGCAAAACCTATAGCTGACAAAGGGCTTATATCTAAAATGTGTGTGGAACCCCTTCAAATCAAAGAGAAAAGGACTACTAACCCAATTAAAATGAAAAATGGGCAAAGATTTAGAGGGTACTTCATAAGAAAATATTCAAATTACCAAAAATATATTAATAGGTGTTCAATATTATTATTCATCAGAGAAATGCAAATTAAAGCCACATTGAGGTGCCACTACAACTCTACCAGAATGACTGCAATTTAAAAGACTGATAATTCCAACTATCTGGCAAGCCATGAGGAGTAATTGAAACTCTTACATACTGCTAAAAGAAATATAAATTGGTATAACCACTTTGGAAAACTGGCAGTTGTTACTAATGTCAAACACATGCATTGGGAATTTATTCATGACCCCATGATTCCACTTCTAGGTATATTCCCAACAAAAATTGGTACATGTGTGCACCAAAAGTCATATTCAAGAATATTCATAGTAGCATTACTTTTAAGAGCCCCAAAGCCAAATATCCATGAACAGAATAATGAATAAATTGTGGTACATTCATGTAATGGAATGCTGAATGGCAAGACAATGAACAAACCCAAACTACATACAAGGATATAGATGAATCTCTCAAACATGATGTTGTTCAAAAGCAGCCAGATGTATATGAGTGCCTTCTGTATCATTCCATTCATATAAGTCCAAAATATGGCAAAACTAATCAGTGGGGATTGAAGTCTGGGTGGTGCTTACCCATGTAGGGGTAATGATTGGAAGGGGACCTGGGGATCTTTGGGGATCTTGGTGCTGGTATTCACTTTGTGAAAATTTATCATGTGGTACACTTAGGGTCTGTGCATTTTCTGTATATTTGTTTCTATTCAGTAGATTCCTTCTAAAAATACTTATTGAGCACCTATGATGATCAGACATGGTGTGGGTGTGGGGAAGGTGGCAATAAACTAGAGGAACATGGAGCCTGCCCTCATGAAACTGAGTTGAATGAGGGAGTAAATGGGCTAGCTACTTTTTTCTTTGTGAAGAAATGAGAGACTGTCTTGTAGTTCAAAGATAGAGATATAGAAAACCAAACTTGGTGACTATTCTATTCCTTCATTTGAGCATAAGCCATCATAAACCTTCACTTTTCCTGAAATTGCATTTACCATTTCCTCCTCACCCCTTCACTAAGACAGAGGTAGTCTTTACCCTGTTGAAGGCTCATTCTTCCACCCACCCTGTGACCTCTATCTCCTACATGTATTTGTCTCTGTTAACACTTTACATTGTTTCCATCTATGTGTCTCCTCCACTAGACATCAACTTCTTGAGAGCACACAGATGCTATTACCATCCTTTAATCCTCATGCCTAGCAGAGTGCTTAACCTACAGGAGGTACTTCATAAATATTAGCTGGGTAATCAGCAATAAGGGTATACTTTAAAATAACTAAAAGAATGGAATTGGAATGTTCCTAGAACAAATATTAAATGCCTGAGGTGATGGATATCCCAATTAGCCTGATTTGATTAATTCACATTGTATACCTGAATCAAAATATCACATGTATCCTATAAAGATATACAACCATTATGTATCCAAAATAATCAAAAATTAAATATATTACCTGGAAGGATGGATGGATGGATACAAGTACACAATTTCTATCGAGAATATTTATAGTCTTTCATTTTTCTTAGAATATATCTTAAAAATATATTTGAATAATAATCCTTCAGTTCCTGGTATATAAATTGACTGAAGACTGAGAATCATCTATCTAGTGACATGAAGTGCTCCTTTCTCATAATTTCAACATGTGATAGTTGAGTTGTCCCAGTCACCAAGTGGCAGTCCAACTTGTGTAAATTTTTTAGCACTAGCACGAACTACTCATATATCTAAAGTACTTGATAGCCCTCAAAATGTTTCTTTTATGACCAATATTTCTTTGCTACAAGTGCCTCCATGTGAAGTTTTATAGCAAAATAAATCAGTGACATGACAAAAAAGAGTGAGTTAGTGACTTGGTAATTAAAAACAGCATCATCCACAACCTAGCAGCCCAGTCCCTTGAATTTGCCAAAAGCATCCAATAGTCTTGGTTTTGACGCCTTTTGGAGTGTCTTCTCACAATACCTTGGCTTACCCTCAGCCTGAATATGCCCTCAGCAGGCAATAGCTACTATAAGACCCCACGTCACTGGCCACTGTTGATTGGACAGGACTGGACACAAGCTGAGCTAATCAGAGACTCTTGAGATTAGGGTCAAGGGGAAGAGATTTCATCTCTGCACTTGACTAGATTTGTGATATTTGGGTCCGAGAGTCATGGCATGCCAGGATCTGCCGTGAAGGCTGGGGAACAAGAAAAAAAAGTTCATCTACAGAAAGTAAGAATGAGATAGAAATAGGGAGAGAAACAGGCAAGAGATAGAAAGAGGCTATGCCCTGAGATCACAATGGCTTTACACTTCCAGATGTTCCTGAGGCCAGGCTGTGCTTCTTGCCATGGAGTTCCATTAGATACCCCCATTCTTTTATAAAAAGTGATTCCTTTATGTGTAGCTTAAGTCGGTTTTTGTTACTTACAACCAGAAAGTCCTTAGTGTAATACAAGTTCTCATTCTGCTGTCTTGGAGAGGGGCATTAGTGGCTTCTAAATCTTCCATGAGGCTAATCTAGTCTTAACTAATTTTGACAAGTGAAAACAGTAACCCATGATCATAGCATAAGTACATGAAATGGAAGTAAAAATATTCCTCTACCATCAGTCCCTAAGTAGCTATCCTTAAAACCACTTCGGCACGGCGCTCACTGGCCACAAAACCTTGCCCACAGCTGGCACTCATAGTTTGCATGGTATTTTGTGCTGTGCATAGACAATACTCAGCTGTGCACCTTCATCTGTGGCTATCAACTATAGTCGATGCTCATACCAAAGTGGTTATCATTTATATTGATACCTCTCCTGCTCAAGAAAATCTGTTTTAAATACAAGCAGATGTATTTATATTTTATTTTACATAAATGGAATCATTTTATAAATATTCTGCAGTTTGTTTTTTTATACAGTAATATACCTAGGATATGCCCCCATGTTAGAAAGTATATATCTACCTTATTATATAGAAAGGCTATATAATATTCCA
This sequence comes from Mirza zaza, assembly GCA_008750895.1. Taxonomy (NCBI): domain Eukaryota; kingdom Metazoa; phylum Chordata; class Mammalia; order Primates; family Cheirogaleidae; genus Mirza; species Mirza zaza. The sequence continues at coordinate 105,930 of VSMD01117399.1, read as the reverse complement.
TCGTATAGAAATACTATAATTTATTTAATAAATCCCCTAGGACCTAGATTGGTTGCAGTTCTTTAATATCATGATCAATGCTGCAATGTCTTGCCCACGTGTCTCTGAGTGCTTTTGAGAGTCTATTTGTAGTAAAAATTTCTAAATTGTCATCACTGGGACTCATGATTTATGCATTTTAAATTCAATAAATAGTGTTTAATTGATTCCTTCCCTGAGTCTAACTTTGAAGAAAGGGGCATTAAGTGGAGCCAGGAAAGGGTATGGAATCATGAGTCAGATAAAGCAAAGAAAAATAAAGTATGAAAGGGAATACCATTTGTATGACACAGGCCAAAAGATGCTCAACGCTTCCTCATCTGCTAGAACGAAAGCCAAGGAGTTGTTAATGGCCCGTACTGAGTCACCACGATATAATTTATATTCACCCACATCCTGCCTGGTAGAGTGAGACGTGACTAGCAAAGCCCAGTCCCTCTGTGGTCAAGAATTCAGGAACTCGGGAAAATCCTGGAAATGGGAATTCTTCAATCCTCCCCCACTCCCTCCCAAAAGTTCTTCTGAAAAACAAAACGGAAAAACAAACGCTTTTTGTGCTATCTAAAGCAGGGGTCCCCAACCTATGGTGAGCTGTATAATTATTTCATTAGATATTACAATCCAATAATAACAGAAATAAAGTGCACGATAAATGTAATGCACGTGAATCATCCTGAAACCATCCCCCCCGCCCCAGTTCATAGAAAAACTGTCTTCCATGAAAATGAAAATGGTCCCTGGTGCCAAAAATGTTGGGGACCACTAATATAAAGGTTTGTTTGGCACTTACTGGTTTAGCAAGCAACATTTTACTCCGTGTAGGACTCTAGGGTAACTATGACAATAATACCTACCTTCCAGATGATAAAACTATAGAGTGACTAAAGCTATTCAGTGACTTTCCCCCAATAAAATCGGGGAGTTTTAAAGGTGGATTCGAATCAAGGGCCTCTGTCTGCAAAATAGGCTGATTTTGACCCCCAGTAAATCATTTATTTGGAGCTAGTACAACTCATTTGTGAAGCAGTAATTAGCTTTCCAACTGGGCATTCGAGAGCCCTATAAATGCAACTCCAGGGCCTTAGCAGGGAGCTGCCAGAGTTTCAAGCTTCAGGGTTCCTCTCTGAGGTTATGGGGTCAAAACCTAGCACATGTTAGAAAAGAATCAGTTCCACATAGCAGAGAGTTATTGAGCACAAACTCTTAGGAAAGAGATGAGCAAATACTCCTGATAATTAGTGGAAAAGTCCTAAATTAGCAAAGTTTTCTGAGAAATTTTGACATGTTAGGAAATCCTTAGAACTGTAGAACTGTTTTTCTGCAACCACTCACCACCCTGTCCACACACACACCCCTCAGGCAACCAAAGGTCATTCTCAAATGTCCATGCCGCTCGAGTCCTGTTGCCAAATCAGCGGCGGTACATGTTGGCACACGCGGCGCCACTCTCTGTGTCCGGTGGCCTCGGGTCTCTGTTGGGAAACTCAGTTCCCTCAAGTGACAGGAGTTTTGCCTCGTAATCATGGCTGTTAAAAATAGACGTGTACATGCAAGAGGAACAACCATGGGAAGTGGTTTTTGGCATTTCCTGTGGTCATACGAGCATCTGTTCCCCGCCAACCGATTTCTAGAATGTGATTACAGACACCTTACAGTAACAGCTTTTGGACCAAACACCTGATTAACACACACATGACTCTCCAGAAGCACAAGGATGAAGTATGGTGAGGAATCGAAGAAACTATCCGGATGATTCAGACCCTAACGTATAAATCAGCATAGAGGACCTGCTTAAACATGCAAGGCATCCTCCTCCCTTCCCTCCATTCTTTTCATCTGCATGTGCTCCCTCGGTGACCTCATTCGGAACCATCACCATGCTGATGAGCCACAGCTCCGCCTCCAGTCCTTGACCTCTGCACAGAGCCTGAAACTGGTACAGCCACCTCCTCCTCCCCACCACCTTCAAATGACTGTTTAACAAGCATCTCAAACTTAAAAAACAAACAAACAAAAACAGTAGTTGGTAGGAGTTTCTTCCTGAAGAATCTATTTCTTTTCTATTCTTCCCCAAATGAGTAAATGGTGCCCTCACGCACCCAGGCTCAAGCTCATCTGGGAATCATTGCTAATTCCAAACTGTCCCTCACATCCCATCCGTCGGCAGGTTGACACACGTCTCTCCACGTCCACAGCTGCAGTGCTGGTGCAGGCCACCTCCATTCCTCACCCAGATGACTTAAAATAGGCCTGCGTTTGCTCCCGATTCCTGACAACCCATTTCCCCCTGCAAAACCCTCCTGCTTTCATCACACTTAGCATAAAGAAATGCCTCGCCAAGACCTGTGGTGCCATACGGAGTCTAGTCTAACGTCTGACTGATCTCACGGCACTCCATGAATACTTAGTCTGCCTCGTTTCTGTTCCTCAAATATACAAGCTTATCCCTTAGGGATTCTCTTCTCTCTCTTCACGCAGTGTTCTTCACCTAGATTTTTCTGTGGCTAGTTCCCTTGCCATTCAGGTCTCCTCGATTCAAGTACCGTCTCAGGCCTCCCCTGACCATCCAAACCTATATTACTCCTTCCACTCGCAATCACCATCACATACATCACATCACCAGGTGTTATTTTCAATAGCCTTCCCATCACCATCTGAAATTATCGTTTCTTCCTCTTAATGTTTGGTCTCCTCCATTAGAAGATAAACTCTTTGAGGATCAGGGACCTTGTCTGTCTAGCTCTTTACTGAATTTCCTAAAGCGTGGCCTATAGTTTGTTGAATGAATGCCTGAGTGACTTAGAGGATATGGGTGAAGCTTACATTACTCCAAGTGAGAAGCATCATTGTGGATTTGATCTCTGCCTCCTTTGGGAGTTTCTTCTAAAGGAAGAAATGAAGAGTCCACCCAGGCCTGCCAGAGCAGTAATGGCTTCTAATAAATAGGGGCAGTTTTGTCACAGACTTGACTCAACTTGCTTCTTTATGTTCCAGATACATATTTAAAAAAAAAAAAAAAGAATGGAAAGCCCATGACACAGGCATCTTTTCACATTTTCTGTAATATTTTCTGGGAGCCTACTACATGCAGGGACTGTGGTGGGAATTCAGTTGTGAATGAAGACAGAGTCTCTGCTCTTGTGGGATTCAGTGTTTGATGGAGGAGACATAAGGTTAATAAGTAGCAACACCAATAAACATTTAATTATTTTGCAATGAGAGTCAGGATAAAAGCATAAGGAGACTTTCATATCCTGGGAATTTAAAAAAGGACTTCCTAAGAATTGAACTCACTGAAAAGAAGAACCACCACAACACCAGCCCTCGGTCCTGTCTTGCTTCCCTTCCCCTTCCCTCTCCCGTCACTCCCTTTGCCAGAACGGGGGTGATTTTCTCTACACACACAGCACAAGGCTGGGTGAACCCACTGCATCTAGCAGTTAGTCTTGCAGGACTTGCCTGAGGCAGACTGGGGGAAAGCAGGTGACCCATTTGAGCCAGATTCTCGGTGATATGCTTCCCTTTGTCCTTGCACCTACCCGCTAAAAACCAGTAGGTAGCCAAGAACTTAACCAGTCAGGAGGAATGCCTCCATGACGACTAGTGCTGCTACTTCACCATCACTGGTTAGCACTGACTTAGAGCGTCGCCTATACCACCTGGCACCCTAAGCATTCACTTTCTCGATCTCTGTCCATGTTCGCCACTATGGCAGTAACTGCAACCATTCACATCCCTTCACAGGTGAGAAACTGCTACCCAGAGCATTTAGCACATTGACTGCCACACTAGAAGAAAAAAATTTTCCTTGGGGCCATGGTGTTTTATTACAAAAAATAGGATAAAAACTTTGAAAACAAAATGGCCCTTTATAATTTAATGAAAAATTTGTCATTTTTTAATTGTTTTCTGTGCATGAATTATATGCAATTAAATTATCACTATTAATTGTAACAATAAGGACTCCGACAAGTAAGATTTTCAATAACTAACTGCAGGGTTTTGCCCAGGAGGCCACCCATCACGTAACACGCATGCCACAGCATGGCAGCATGAGTTGCCTGTGCACCATGAGGCTCCCAAGGTAAAGAGTGAGTTACATATGCTTCACGAGGCCCCGGGCTCAAAATAGCGTGAGTTAAATACAACTCACATGGCAGTTGATCTGTTAAGTAACCTGCCAAAGGTCACATGAGAAAGTGACAACCCCGAGTTAAAACTCAGTCCTTTTAGACTACTCTAAACCACCACACTATGCCTCTTCTCTATGGCAGAAATCAACAACTGGAAACTTCTCTAAAGCAGTCTTATTTGCTCGTGACGCGGAATTAGGCATGTCTGGGGCCCTGTACACGTGAACATAATTTAGGATGGAAGGGAGAGCCTGACTTACATTCAAGGCTTTGTGTTGCTTGATTTTACCGGATGTGAACCCTCCAGGGTAACCTGTTCACTTGTCACATTTTGTCCTTTCAAGTCACGGTGTGCTTTGAAGATAAAGACCTCATTCTTTGTCAGAACGTTTGTTTGAGTCAGAAACCATTGCAAACACTTTGCAGATAAGGCAACTGAAGCATAGGACTGGCAAACCATTATGGCCCAAATTTCATAAGCTGTGTCAGAAGATGACAAACTGCAGCTCCCATCTTTCAGGCTCCAGGCTTGCTTACTAACATCTGCAGGCATCAGCCTCCTCATCTGCAGCACGTGGGACCTGGGCCAGGGCCTCTCTAAGAACTTTCCTGCTGCCCCAATTCACATCACTCAGTGTTGGGTGTAGTGGTCACCAGTTAGCTTCTCCCTGCCCAACAAATGCACTCTTTCCTTTTGGTGCCCCTCGTCAGTTTTCCTGTGAGGTCACCCCCTCTTGATGACCCAGGTACAGCTTTCTGGAGCAGGGAGGGCAGGCCCCATTGACTGTGTCCTGCATTCCAAGGAGGAACAGTGGATTCCCAAAGGAGAATCAAGGTGTCACTAACCTGAACAGGGGTACAGGTGCCCAGCATGTGACACCTCCCATGTCCACCACAAGGGGCTGCTCCTCAGTGGTGTAGAGAACTTAAGCTTCCTCCACACCTGGCCCCAGACCTGGGTTCAGTAAAAGCAGAGCCTTCAAGAAGTCAGGAAGAGCATTGCAGGGGAACGAACGATAAATGTGGAGTTGAGCAACTTGCGCAAGGTCACTTGAGGCTCTGAGGCGGGGACAGCAGGCCACCTGGCTCTTATTCAAAATTTTCATCTAACCCCTCTGTTCCTTAGAGCCAAAGTCTGCTCCACATGGCTATGTTTTCCCATTGCAAGAGGAAGTTTTGCTTTTTATTTAACTTTCCAAACAAGAGTTATTAATAAGGAAGATCTCTAATGTTTCCTCCTCCAGTAAGTAATGAAGGGAAAAAATCTGGACTAATTTAAGGCCATTTAGATGAGAGAAAGGAAAGATATGAAACAAATGTGGCATCAATAATAGAGAACAAATGAGATTAGGAAGAAAATAGCAGTGGTATTACTGTAGACCCAGAGGTAGCAAAGGTAGCCTGAAAACTGACTCACGTCCTCTGACATGTTTTACTCAGCTAATATAATGGGGTTCTTTTAAATGCTGAATTAATTGCCAACATTTAAAAACTGGAAGATTTGGTATAGAAAGATCTCCCATTTAAGCGATTTGCTGGAATCGAGGAACAGGTGTCCCCTCTGGGTGCTGTAAGAATTTTCTGTCCTCAATGGCTCTCTTTTTTTGTTGTTGTTTGTTTTTTTTGTTTTTTTGTTTTTTTGAGACAGAATCTCACTTTGTTGCCCAGGCTAGAGTGAGTGCCATGCCATCAGCCTAGCTCACAGCAACCTCAGTCTCCTGGGCTCAAGCAATCCTCGTGCCTCAGCCTCCCAAGTAGTTGGGACTACAGGCATGTGCCACCATGCCCGGCTCATTTTTTCTATATATATTTAGTTGGTCAATTAATTTCTTTCTATTTTTAGTAGAAACAAGGTCTCTCTGAGGCTGGTTTTGAACTGCCGACCTAGAGCAATCTGCCCGCCTCGGCCCCCCAGAGTGCTAGGATTACAGGTGTGAGCTACCACACCCGACCTCAGAGCTTACTCTTAACATTAACAGCTAGTTCTCCACAGCTGTCTGAATTTTACAACCTCTGATCTAGATGGTTCTATACCAGCAGTAGCAGCAGCTACTGCCAGGAGCTAATGTAGACATTTCCCTGAGCTTCCATGCCCACCCCGGAAACTGAGCTACTCCAAAAAAATGTTGTAGGAACCAATGCTATTTATCTTATCATGCTTTGTCATCCCTGGCTTTGAGGAAAAGAACCTAAATCAATACCCAGGCTAGTTGGAGAGAATGAGAATCATTATAGGTGGGTTTACACTTCATTTAAGCTTCTGCTGTTAGAACTGGGATTGGGGGGGTGGTTAACATGAACAGCTTAAGGGAAGGTGAGTGAGTGAAGTGGGGTTGGAATGAAAGAGTCACACGCCTGCTGCATATCTGCCAGGCAGGGGACCCAGGCAGCTTCGAGAAACTGTCAAAGCCAAGGAGAGGGGGCAAGGTGTAGAAGAAAAGGACCTGGTGAAAATAACGAATCTCTCAAAGGAACCAGAGAATAATACAGAAAAACACAAAATAGGTGTCTGACACGTTGGTACCCAGTCAAGTGAGGATTGAGCTAATTCTGTTCATCAGTGCATGTAACAACTTTAGGTCCCAGAATTAATTTTATTTTTCATTAAATGAATTCTTCTTTCATCCCTTTATTGGTTTAACAAATATCTGGTGAACACCCCTGTGCGTCAGGCACCGTCCTTAGCATTGGAAAGGCTGAGTAGGGGAGACGAGAAGACATCTACTTTTAACTTACTTTATTGTATTTATTTGTTTTAATTTGTTGCTATAAATTTTGGCCTCAGTCTTCCCTAAATCTCTGTAGTATGTGACAATAAAATCCTGGAATAGTCATTTCAGGGGTTGAGTCAGAGTCACCTCTGACACGAATAAGAGACTCACAGCAGGGAAAGAAAAGCCACTCAATCTGTCAGAAGCTCTTTAGCACCACCCTGCATTTGTTGGTCTATAAATTATATGCATAATGTATTTTGTACATTATAAAATATACAAGGAAATGGGCAATTTTGAAAGAACGACATTTTTTTATTGGTTATTTTTAAAAATAGATGTCCTGCTGTTTCTCTGCCACCCTGCGGTGAATGGTGTCCTGCTCTTTCTGGGGTGTGTCAGCCCACAGTAGTAACCAGCAGATTAGGCTGTGGGCTCCTAAAATCGTTGTGGGCTTCTGTGTTGATCAGACAGCAGCATCAGCAGGAATTTGGACCATCCTCGTTGGTCCAGCTGAGTGGGGAGGGATCCCCGGCTCGGGACCGTCCCAACCTGCTGGGTCCCAAACCAGCTTCTGACTCACTTCACTCACAGAGGACGGGGTGACCTTTCCAAATGTGGACCTGCCTGTGGAACACCACTGCTTGCAGCGTTTGTGCGGCTGTCCTTGTATACCACTGGGAAGCACAGAGCCCTCAGGGTGTCTGTCCTCCCAGGCCTTGAGTGGCCTGTCTCTGTGGCCACGCCCCTGCAGCCCACCCGTATGGCTTCTCTCTTCTCTGCACCTCCTTCGGGGCTCCATCCACACAGGCTCCTGCATACCCTGGGCTCACTATGCTGTAGTTCCCTCTGCCCTAAGGGCTCTTATTCCTGCATTCTTCATCTTGGATGTCATTTCCTCAGGGACCCTGCCCTGAGCATCCCATTCTAAATCCAGTCACCTGTTAATATCCTCTCATCACATTTTTAAAAAAATGTTGCCTTGATAGCACTTATTATAACTTAGAATCACACATTTGCTTGTGTGCTTTCTCTTAAAATACGTCTCCCCAGTAGACTCTAAGCTGTATGAAGAGAGGGTACACGGGGGGTTTGTTACTGTGGCCCACCAAGTGATGGCATTCAGCATGTGCTCAATAAAGCTTTATTAGCATCAGGAAGGGAAATGAAGAAAGGACAAAATTGATTCCTCTATTGCTATATAGGCACATACATATATATTTTTAGAGTACTGAGGAAGGAAGAAAAATTTCCTAGGAAACAGATGATGGCAAAAATGTTGGCAAAGCTCCCTAAAAATACCTGCTGGTAAGAGAGAGCACTAAATCTGTCTGTAGTTACAGGAAAAGGGGAGATAATATATCAGCTGAGCTAGGCCAGCAATTTAAAAAAAAATTACCCAAAAGAAGTAATTCAAGTGTTCTAATGTTCTTGTCTCATGATAAATACTCAGAAGATGTTTGAGACTGAATGAATGAACAAATGAATCAACAAGGTGTAAAAAGTCAGAAAATATGAGTTATCAAGACATGAAGGAAACTTAAAATGAATGTTACTGAGAGAAGCTGATCTGAAAAGGCTGCATATTATATGATTCCAACTATATGACATTCTGAAAAAGGCAAAACTGTGGAGATGGTAAAAAAAAAAATTAGTGGTTTCCAGGGTTTGGGGGAGGAAGGGATGAATAGGTAGACCTCACAGGATTTTTAGGGCAGTGAAACTAGTCCATGTGAGAGTACTAATATAATGGTGGTCCATGAAAATATAGTTTGTACAAACTCATAGAATGTCCAACAGCAAGAATGAGTCCTACTGTCAACTATGGAGTCTGGGTGATAATGATGTGTTCGTGTAGATCCATCAATTGTAACAAATGTAGCCTCTCAGGGAATGTTGATACTGAGGAAAGGCTATGTGTGTGTGGGGGTGGTGGGGCAGGGGGATACGTGAGAACTATACTTTCTCTTCAGTTTTGCTTTGAATCTACAAGTGCTCTAGAAAAAATTCTAAGTAAAAGAAAATATTAAATAGTAAATATAATGTTCAGTGATGATAAACTAGATGAATAAAAATAGCATGAAAAGAGAAGTGATAGCATAAAATAGTTACACATTAGAAATACAATAGTCGTTAATGTTTATATAATGGTTACTTCGTGCCAGGCACCATTTCAGAAACTCTGCATATGTTAATTCATTTAATTCTCTCAACCACCCACATATGTTAGGTTCTATTATGATACCCATTTTGTAGACAAGGAAACCGAGGCACGGGGGGGTTCGTAATATGCCCACTGTCTCACAGATGGTAAGTGACAGGCTCAGAGTTCCAGCCCAGAGCAACTAGCTTCAGCCTACCAGATCTTAACCACTGCACTGTACTACCATGTTCAATAAAATGAACATATGTGCACGTATTATGATGTCTGCTGATTCAAAGAGCAAATTCATTCTTACCCATGATCTATAAGGAGTTTATTCCCAATTTTGATTTTTATGGTATTAAGAAAGTGCTCCTAGTCTTTCAGGTTCAAGGGGTGTCTTGAAACGGGAAGACTGTCCCAGCTTTCTAGAGGTGTGTGGACGAACACCACCCAAACATTACAAACCTTTATAGAAGGGGCCTGGCTTTCTCAGCAACTTTGTACTTTACATCTACCCGGTGGGCACTGCTAGGACCTGGGCGTTCAGCACTGATCCAAAGAAGCATAGTCCCTGCCTTCAGGAAGCTTACGATCGGGCAGAGGGGAGAGAGGATAAGCAAATAACTTCTCATGAATTACTGTTGTGAGAGGAGTTAAGGAAGAAACATCATCAGGGTGCTGTGAGCAGAGATAAGGACGCCTCCTGCACTCTCCTGGTGAGCAGCTCACAGAGTTGCTTCAGTTTGCACCATGTTTTTGCCCCTCTGGCTAGAGACGCGATTTCTTTTGATCAAATCCTGCCTCCCCACAACAGCTGTGCGACCTTGGCCAAGTTCTAGCATCTCCTGGTGCCTCCATTGTCACATGTGTGAAGGTGGGTAACATGACTCCCCATCTCAGGAATGTGTTTTGAAGATTAAATGAGGAAATAGTGGCATAGTTCTTCCAGCTGTGCCTAGAAGGTAGTCAGCACTGCCTAAGTATGAGCCACTATCATTATTAGAAATAGTGTAATGGTGGTATCTCAAAACCAGAGATCTGAATCTAATAAAAGTGAGAAGATATTAAAGTATCATCAGTATGTGGGATTACTTTCAGCTCATAACTAAGATAAACTTTCATACCAAATAGCTAAGGTGTTTGCTGAAGCACCTATAAGATCTGCCAAAAAGTCTCTCCTGAAAATGTTTCCATATCTCTTCAGTCTCATCTCAAGTCAGAAATCCCAGAGGCAGAGGGAAAAGAGTCAATGCTGGCTTTTCCCTGGAACCTAACTGAGCATAACTGGTATCGCAGACATTGTATCCTGATATGTTAGGGTTTAATGAAGTCACTTAAGGATTATAGGAAGGGTCTTGGATTTCCCCTCTGCCTTTTGCCAATTTTTGATGTATTTTTATTAAGTGATGGTAAACCATAATTACAATTCTATATCTTTAGAGCACATATATCTTCTATATCTTCTGTATCTTTATAAGCAAATTTAAATTTTTTTTTAACTTTGGCCCTAATTTGAAACACAACAAAGCCACATACGAACCTATTCATATGATTTCAGTTTCATTGTGGCTAGATAATATTTGCCTTGAATTTTATCTTTCACTTGCCAGGTTTCTGGATTTCAGAGAATTAACTAGAGGTATATATTTTCTATATCAAATAGAAAAAGTCACCATGGAGTGAAACTTCCTGGGAGAGTCACCCTTCCTGCTGGTGTGGTTCTGAGGCCCAGCACAGGGTAGGAAAGATGAGGAAATACCCACCTAAGGCACTCGCGAGGAGATAAGGGTGGGAAAGGAAAGCCCAGGGAGTTGGTCGTCACCAGGCCTGAACAAAGGGAGAGAAATATTTACATGCCTCATGAGTCATCAAGTCTCCAGCATGCGCGGGGGGCCTCCTGAACTTTAAAACTTGGAGTTAGTCCAGACGTGAAATATGGAAAGGCAGCCCATGCAATCCTTTCATCACCACCTCTGCTTCGCCTCTCTTTCATCTTGGCTAAGAGACACAAGAAAGGTTTTCGTAACCTGTGCCTGTGATTGCCTTGCTAACAAAACTGTTTACATGGAAATTAGGAAGATTTTTGGAATCAAAGGGCATGTGGACATTGTAATCACGAAAATGTCTTTATAACCACAAGACTGCGCCCATATGGTAATAATTGCATCTAGATGCTCATCTTAATTCCATTCATTCAGGATATGTTTGATCGTGCTCAACATTATTCAGTGTGAGCGGTAGAATTAGACCTCCATTTATACGAGGCCATAGCATTCGCCGTCTGAGTGATCAGAAAGATCCCTTACAGGGATTTTAGAAACACACACACACACACACACACACACACACACGAGCACATATATATACAAGTAGGTACCTGTCAGATAACTTTACAAATTACTTAAATTCCCGATGAAGAGAGTACCAATTCTAAGCCAGTCATCCTGAGCTCCCCACGTGGACAGAGGTCTCCTAAGCAGCTGGGCTCTTGCCGTCGTCGCCCCAGGGAAAGGGCTAGAATCCCAGGGACAGCAGACTATTTTCCTCTGAGAACTATCATCTGTCCTCCCAAGGTTCTTTTCCCTGTAAGCAAATCTTCCCCACCAAAGAAAGATATGTTTATTTGTATTTTCAGCTAGGTTGACTATTTATCCACATTTCCTGCCGATGAGTCATTTATGCAGTTTACTGGGGGGAAAAAAATAAATTGAGAACTAAAGCACTGCAAAATGAAGGATCAAAGACGCACAAATGACGTAAGCCTCCAATAGGTATGGACGAAGAATTTAATCAGTGAATAGATGAGTCAGCACGCCAGGACGGCACTGTCAGAGGGGCTGGGCTTTGTTTTCTCTCTCTTCCCCCTCCTCTCCCTCCCCTACCATCCCTTCTCCTGAGGATCGGCACAGCCAGACCCGTCTGGGGCCCCTCTGTTGGTTTTGTTCATCAGACACTTGTAAACAGAGCGAGCACTGATATTTAGTCAAGAAAGCAAACCACCCCTGCCTGGAGCCCATGCGAGCAGAGACCGTGGGCACGCCGCACGGGATGCCTGCGTGCAAGGTGCGTGTCTGTCTCTGTAAATAAAGGGCTGAGTCGAGCAGACAACCGTAAGAAAACCGAGCAAATCCCCATGTTGACAATGAGCAAAGGCAGGAGGAGGAGGCATCAGTCCTCAGCGTGAGGCTGGTGGCTGTGCATCTGGGGAGCCAGAGGGGGGGTGCCCATGCATATCTAAAGCACCCGGGCCTGCATTCCACACACACACTCATTTGTCGTCCTCTACTCAAGAACTCACTGGGCTGCAAGGCTGGAGGATAAGCGTTATTTTCATCTCTTGTTCTGGATCCATTTTTAACCAACTTTCAAAGAATCAGTCAGAGGGATGGATATCCATATAAACATAATGGCTTCACGAAAATATATCTAGAAGGGTTGCACACATCACCGGGGAATTTAGAAATGTATAGTAACAGCATGTATTTAGTGAGCATGTGCTATGCACCACACCTACTACCTGTGTTAATCCTCAGAACAATCTGATCAAGGAGTTACCATTATTATTCTCACTTGACAGAGAAAATGAGACATAACTGTCCAAGAGTCCATAGTGGATAAAGGGTGGCCCGTCTTGACTGCAAGCTCAAGTTCTTGGGCACTACTGTGCTGTCTCCCTTTGAAAATGAATCAAGTACATCTGCACCATATCCAGATGATTGTGTTATCATGCCAAATCCTTCTTATTTTACAAAGAACCAGTTGTCCAAATTAAGAGTGTCTTGATACCACCTTAACCCATAATCAAGCACACCTTTGAATTGTCATGGACATTTTCTTGACAATGAACAAAGAAAACTTTTAACTTTCTGTTGAGCTGATTGAATCACCGATGACCTCTCCGTGTTGCCTAAACTAACAGACAAAGTTACACAATCATTTTACAGCCCCAGTCCTTTCTCTGCTATGATGGCCTCCAGCTTCTAAAGTACTGTCCTGATAGAGAGCCCACAAATTTCTCCAGTGCTCACACAGTTGTGTCCACCAAGCAGTGAGCCGTGTTTACTGGGTATTGTTCTCAGTGGTCGCAGGTCTCCCAGGTGGTTTGGGTTTCCTAAAGAGAAGGGCCATTCCTGTTTCATTCTCTTTCTTCTTTTGCAAAAAGTATTTTCAACTACCCCCTTCACTCGCCTGCCCTTACAGCCCCATTCTTCTCGGATTTGCGTGCTTCAACAAGGGCTGCACTGTTGAACTCAAGTGGAAATTTCACTGTTTTCCCAGACATGGGGGTGCCTATAACTTCACTAAGGCTGCAAAACATAGATCAGCTTTAAAAGTCAGACTGTGCATTTTCTGTGTTTCTTTGTCTCTGCTTGGGCCTCCCCTAGTCTCCCACTATCTATAAATGATGACTAGTCCTGAAAGTGAAATAGTAGAATGACCCACATTAGCCTTTATTTATAATGCTCAGCTTAAAGTATCTGGTATGGAATCAGTTAAATATGAACTGCTTCTTTGCAATCTCTCGACCCACTCTTTTTAAGGTATACTCACCCCAAACCATTTCTTCTCAGCAGAGCATTTGTTGAATCACTCATGGGATCACTCTTTTCCACTCATGGAGACCCAATTTGCCCATCTATAAAATTAACGAAGTAGATCAAAACATTTCTGAGGCCACTTTCAGGTCTAAGGCTCTTTGATTCTAATGTAGGTTTCCATTTCTTACGCTAGAGTTTCTATCAATTCATCTATCCACCCATTCATTCATTCATCCATTCACTTAAAAAATGTATAAACAAAGTGCCTCCTATATGTTAGGTATTGTTCGAAGCAGAAGAATTAAGTTATAACCAGGAGATGGATAACAGCCCTACCCCATGTAGTTTGTAATCTTCTCTCTTTCCTCTCCTCCAAATAATTTGAAAGCGGAAACAAAGCCCATGGTAGAGTTAATCCAACAATGTGGCATAATGGAGTGCAACCCGAATCCAAATCCACTTAATTACTATATATGTACAACCCTGTATCATTCCCTTAAGCATTCTGAGCCTTTCTTTATGCAGAAAAATAGAAACCAAAACCTACATCATGGAGTTGTTATAAAGAACAGAGATGTGTGCGAAATGGCTAGTGCATAGTACGTGTTCAGTCCTGGTATTAAAAGATGCTATTGTTACTATTGTGAGCCATAAGAGATATGGATGTTCTCATGTTCCCCTTAGGCTGCTCTCCTTATTTAATTGATAAGATTTTTTGCCATAATTCTACCCTAATTTAATCAAGATTCCCCTGCCCTGCCATGCTTGTCGAAGTACATGAAATTGCAATATGATGACCCAATGGGTGGTTCTCTTGCATTTGTTTTCTATTGCTGCTGTAACACATTCCTACAAACTTAGTGGCTTAAAACAGCAAAATTTTATCTTTCACTTCTGGAGGTCGGGCATCTGGAATTGGTCTCACTAGTCTAACATCAAGTGCCAGCAGAGCTGTGTTCTTTCTAGGGGCTCCATCCCGGGCAGGATCTGTTACCCCCCCTTTTGCAGATTTGAGAAGCCACTGACATCCCTTGGCTTGTGGCCTCTCCCTCTACCTTCATAGGCAGCTGTTCAACACCTTCAAATCTCTATCTAACTCTGACTCGGTTCTGCCTCCCCAAGCCCCGCCCACTTTGGAGGACCCTTGTACTTACATTGGGCCCCACCAGGATGATCCAAGATTCTACCTCCCTGTTTTAATGTCAGTTGATGAGCATCCTTAATTCCATCTGCAACCTTATTCCCCGCTGCTACATAACCTCACGCATGCGCAGGGCCTGGGGCTTAGGATGTGGACGTCTTTGGCCACTATGGCTCTCCTGGGGTTTCCCACATCCGTCTTTGTCTTTGTCTTCCTGCTGTTGTTCCCTCCCTAAGAGGAACACTTTGTATTTCCAGTTCTGTTTCCCTCACCATCTGCTAATGCCCAGCTTCTTCCCTCCGCCCTGGGGAGGGGCAAACTGTACCACTGGGACTTAGGAGGTGCTCTGATCCCCTCACGCCACAGGGCCCCAGCTGTGCCACTTACTGACTTTCTCCTCCGGGTAAGTCCCTGAGCAGCCCTGAGCCTCGGTTTCCTCACTGGGGTACCCGCCATACCTCAGGTGCATCTTCTTCCAGACACAAGAAGCTGAATGTATGTTTTACATCTGCCCTCGTTATTCTGTCCTTCTAGACAGGACCAAGAAGCAGGTGGGTCTTGCCGCAACCCACAGAACTGCCACCTTTTCTGCCAGGGGTAGGAGGGGAGAATCGCGAGGGCTATAAAGTGAAATGGTCCCGAAGAATCAGACCCTATTGTTAGTGCCTACCTGGGTATCTTCTCATGAAATGGTCTGAAAATCCTACTTCCCCTGGAGTTACCCACTCTTTGCCATTTGCTTTGTGTACTTACCAGATAGTTTGAAGCCACGGATGTGTTTCAGGAAATGGAATCCCACTAGGACACCCCAAGCTATGCTGGCCCTGTTTCGCCTAAAATCCAAACCACCCTTCAATCTAAGACCTAGGGCATTTCTCAAGCCAGAAGAGAGGCCTTTGCTGAATTTAAAAAGGCAAATGAGAAAAAAAGCTCCGGACCAAATGATCATTTCAGGAGGATTCTGCTTTAAAAACAAACGCAAAAATGTTTTTTTTTTTTTCCCAATATGCTCACGATAATACAGGGATTACGTGGCGCAGTGCTAGGTGCTTCTCAAGTCACATTTAATCCTCACAGCAGGCAGCTGAATTACAGGAATTTGATATTCTCCTCCTCTGCAGATAAGGAAGATAAGGCCCAGAGTGGTCAAGGAACTGGCCCATGGTCACAGCCTGGGAGGGACAAAGACAGGACTCAGATCTGAGTGTGTCAGACCCTGAAGTCCCATCCGCCGCCCTGAAAACTGGGTTGATTTTGTCTCTTAAGCTGAGAAGTCCTTGGGCCCCCTCCACATTCCTGCTAAGAAATGGCTTCAAAGATCGAACAAAGGAGAGGCCGACAATTGCAGTTAATAGCAGGAGATCGCCGTGCACGTGTGCAGTCATGTCTGCACAAGGAGAAGTGGCTACATTTCAGAACACGGAACATTTCAGTCTAATAATTGGGCTTATTGTCTGAACGACAACAAGTGTAACGGGTCGGGCTGATGTTGTCGATGAGCCGTATGGGGGAGGAACAGGCCGAGTGTGGTGGTTGAAGCAACCAGTTAAGTGGACCTAACTTTTCATTTTTCAAATTATCACTGTGGCGCGCCGTATAGACAGAGCCCAGAAGTGTCACCCAGTCCTATAAGCACTGCCGCGTGGCTAATGCACTCCCTAGAATCCTTGGGTTTGACTTTTAAAAGTCAAGTTTGAGGCCTTCTCCCTTATGGGAAGGAAAGTTCAGAATGTCAGAGGCCATTTCTAGGCAGCTGAAATTTGCCAACCATTCCCTACTTCACTGGAGATGATATTCCTGCCTTAGGACCAATGTAGTGCCTCACATACCATAGGAATGGAAAATGTGATTTTTATATTTTAGCCACTGATACATATATATATATATTGATATATATACTGAATATATACTGATATATATACTGCTACATATAGACTGATAAATATACTGATATATACTCAGTGTTCAGGAAATACTCCAGAGATGCAGCAACCTATGAAGTGAAAATTCATATCCTTTCATTCATCCTATTCCCCACTCCCAACTTTATTCCCCTCCCCAGGAATAGCTGTTGTAAACAGCTTGGTATACATCCTTCATTGCTTTTTACTATATATTTAGATAGATAGGTAGGTAGGTAGATAGGTAGACATGTGTATTTGTATAGCATTTTTAAAAATCATAATTGGTATCAGACTATATAAATTATTGCAATGTTGTTTTCCTTTTCCATTCAGTATGTGGACCTCTGTATTGTTTTAAGCTGCTGTATAGCATTCCATAGTCTACCGTCATGTATTTAGCAATTTCCCTGTAATTAGACATTTAGCTTATTTACAACTTTGCACTATTACAACGTTGTAATGAACAAACTTATACATTTATCCTTCTACATTCTTCAGGATATATCTTGGAGCAGATTCCTAAAAATAGAGTTGCAGAGTCCAAGGATGTGTATTTTTATCTCTATCTTCAATTTTTATAGAAAAATTGCCAAATTATCTCTCCCCAGAGGGGAAAGAAAAAAGGTAATTTCGTCTCTAACCTACAGTATATGAAAAAAAAAATGTGGAAATTTTGCAACATGAGCCCCTCAAACCACTGCGTGACAGGATTTGTTTGCCATCTAAAATGTTGTTCTTGGTGTCAGAACTCCCTGATCGCTGGCAAACTCTAGCGCCTGGCTCTCTGGAGACATTTGGTGAGCTGCCCCCACGGCCTCTGAACTGGAAGGGCATCAACACCCCCCTGCCAGGGAACTCCAGCCGGCGGGGCTCCAGCTCTCGCAGCTCTGGGTTCTTCAAAATCCTCAGCTTTCCCTGTTGTGACTTACCGATTCATGTTTGGGCTCTTCAACTAGGAAGTAACTTCCTCCAGGGCAGGAAGCAGGCCTTATTCATCTTTGCATTCTCAGCACCTGTCGCAGTGCCTGACACCTGTCAGTGCTCTCTGGACTGCTGTCTGAATGAATCGTGGAAGGGCGGGGAGGAAGGTAAGCTGGTTTCCTTACAAAGCCTGGTGAGACTTGGCAACACTTTGCGTGGAGTGGACAGGGTCAAGGTTCCTAGTCCTGCCCGACCCTAGAAATCTGAGTGTCTAGAACCTGAGAGCAAATGTCTTCCGTTGCTAAGACGTCACCCAACCACATACCTGACGTGAGCAATGCCACCCGTCTCAAATCTCAGAACAGAAAGATAAAAATGCAGGACTTTTGAGACAGATGAGCCATATTTCGAGTTTTCCAAACATACTCGCCCTTTTCTTTTCCCGAAGCTGTGTTAGTTACTAACAAAGTGGGGTTTCGAAAAACAAAAATCAGAGGTGTTTCTCATTTGTCTCCCGCGTTAATTCTTTCCCAGAATCTGTCCTCTTAGAGCTCAAATGCTGTCCAACCACCACGCCGCCTCCTTCTCCACTTCATTTTCCAGACACCCCGCAAGCTGTCTGCCCACTCTATCCTGCCTTAACTCTGTCTCCTACGCAAAGGAACCCTCCTAAAGGGAACCTGTGCTCATTATTTAAGCAGCTAGAAAATTGCTTTGTCTTTTCTCTGCCCACATGTAGCATTCAGGACTCACAGGATATGTTTTATCATTGAGTCTTGGGCTGACTCAGGCAATTTACAGGAAGTACTAAAAATTTCCTGAATGCAGTCAAGTTCAAGGAACTGCTTAGAAACCACTCAGGCTGAACTTGCCTAGACTCTATTCAAAGCCACCAGCCTTAATGATCTCAACATACGAGGAAGATCTGTGCATAAATGCCAGCACCCACACACAAGAGAAAGGAAGAAAAAAAGGAGAGAGGGAGAACAGGGAAGGAGGGAAAACAGTCTTAAAAGGAAGACACAGATATCGTAGTCAAAGGACATAGCAAAAAGTGGTATGTCTCATTGGAATCAACAAAAATGATGCATCTATAGCAACTGCTTTCTCTGGAGGCCACTCTAACATGCTCGTTTAAATATTCTACATTCACACCAACTAGCTGCCTATATGCGTGGAACACGTGTTTTTCTGTTGATGGTCAAATATTTATTGCATCTACCAGTCGGTTTAATTCTTCAGGTTTCTGAAACTTTGGTACTATATAAGCAACTTCGGATATGAGCGTCATTGGAATATCTTAGCATTTCTTGTTGAACCCTACCACCTAATATCAACGGGGTCCTTTTCTTCTAGCACTACTGCTGTCACTACCGTTTCTGAGTTTATATTAATAGCTTTCTGACTGGAAGCCCTCTCTAATAACTCTGTGTATTTTAGAGCCAATTAAGAAATAGTCATAGATGTATTTCCCTATCTGGAGTTTTCTTTTTCTGTTTCTTGTCTCCTTCGCTGCATTCCACAACTGCTACCATCACCCTGACCCAAGGAAATCTTCCTAGATGCTATTGCTCACTTTCTGGTTTTAATACTATCGTTATTATTATTTACTTTATTTGTCAAACTAGTAACTTATTTAAACGTCCTCTAAACCAGAGGTTCTTAGCCACAGCGTTGAAAGGCTGTTTATGTGGATCAGCGCTGCTGGTGCCAAGTTCCCCAAACCCAGCTCAAACTGGGTTAGGCCACAAACAGCTCTGGTATGAGCTCCTATAACTAACATATGTAAATAAATAAAGATACATGTGAACACACACACACACACAGTGTTATATGGACTCTAGGTGTGCTTTTATTTGGCTCCAGCTCCTTAGATCTGCAATTCCCTGGTCTCTCCTGGCTTTGTCTCAAGCTGACTTCACTCATAGCAGCCAAGGAGCAGCAGCAGTTGCAGGTTTCACGTCCACACTGCGCCCCATCTAGGAGAAAGCTTCTCTTTTCTACCCCACCCCTCCGCCCCCAACTTTCAAACCACAGTCTTGGTTGTCCCTGTAGGGAAACAGGTCACATGCCTTGCCCTGAGCCAAAAAGAATGGATAACTGGTTTGCCTAAGTCCATCAGAGGTGACTCCTGGAGGTGGGCATGGGTCAGTATCACCCCTCACCCCATGACCACTGTTCACGGGGAGAGGGGAGAAACAGAGACAGCAGCAACACGCACAGCAGAGGGAAGGGGAGACAGGAGAGGATCTGTAGCTCCTGAGCTCAGAATCGTACATGCTCTGCAGAGTATCTCATCAGTGAGGGTCCCAGTCCAGAGGTGTTCTTATTCGTAATGTGTGTGGATTAAACATACGAAACATTACCTATCAGGTATCACTCTAAACGTTGAGAAACCTCTGCTCTAAAGCCTAAACTACTCCAGAGCGAGAATTGTGCATTTTTTATCTTTGCTGCTGTAGCTCATAGCAGGTGTGAACTGAATTTTCTCCTAGTTTTCCTGACTGCCCGACTGTCTACCTCTGTTCTCTCTCCTTCTGTCAGTATCCTCATATTTACCCTCCTCTTTCCTATACCTGGATTCCATCTCCTCAAAGGTCTACCATAAGAGAAAGACAAGACCACCACCCACAGTCACTACCCCTTTTCTGGAGAATATAATTTGGAAAAAAAATACTACACGTGCTCGAACATGTGGTCGCGTGAAGTGACTTCCTTGAGAGAGTCAAAGAGAGAGCGATGTGTTTCCTGTGTGAGCAGCAGGAGAAAGCACCCATCCCTGGGCTTAAATGCCATTCGCCTGTGGAACAACGTGGGGCAGACCTGGAGCGGCCTAAGGCTTTGGTGCAATTGTATTTCGCAGAATAAAAGGCTTTATGTAGATGGAACACGTGCCATTTGTCACGTGCAGAGATGAGACTCTGGCCCGAGACGGCAGGATGTGCATTTCCTATGTCATTCACTGAGAGAGGGTGGGCCCAACTGAGCTGCAGGTGCTCTTTCTCAATCCCCCTAGTGACAGGCCCGTGGGAGAGATCTGCTTGTGTAGCCTGGGGCATAATCTCTGGCCATGGATCAAGATTTCTTCTACTCAAAGGAAACTGGTCTAAACAAGGCTGGATTATGATATTTAGAAGCCATAAGCATTGACAGATTATTCTGCTCTTCCTTTCTGTAATTGAAGACAAAACAATGCCTAACCGTAAAACACAAAATTTATGTACATGTAGAAACTGAAATAACATCATTTTGGCTTTATAGATGGCAAAATTCGGAATGTGTTTAATTGAATTCTTCTCTCCTCTCCCTGCGTCTCTCTCTTAGTGTCCGTGCTTTGCTGGTGGGATTTGCATAATGTCTTAAGAATAATTCAGCCCTGGGCTCCTAAGGCAATCAAACAGCTGCCTTTGTCCAGCGAACTTTGCTTTTCTAACCTGCTGAACAAACTTACCTGCCAAAAAGACCAACAGGTAGAAAGCTTTAGGGGTGCAGCTTGGTGCTAGCAAAAGCAATGTGAGAGCAACTAAAGAATCCAGCCTCCCTGAAGCTGAAAGCGCCGGCTGCAGGCACGAAGACCACATGATGAGAGAAGCACCTCTCTTTCTACAGGAAATAAAAGAGCTACTTAAGAGTTTATTTCCCTCCGCCTCACTAATAGGCTCCCAGCTAAAGCCGATCTTTCCTCTTCTGTGCACTTGACCCAATCCCCTGTCGCCAGTAAAAGACGGTACTGCAACAATTCTGCCTCCCCTCCCATGTCATTCCTATCAGCAAGTAAACACGGTGCTATTTCTCCTGTCTTAAATAATAATAAGCTCCGAACCCCAGTGGCTACAACCCTTTCTCTGCTCCGCTTCACAATCCTCAGAACTATACTCAGAGATTCCAGTTCTTCCCCTCCCATGATGTCCTAAACCCAGTCCAGCTAGATTGTTCCCACTCTCCCTCCCCATCTAAAGTGCTCTGGCCAAGGTCCCCACTGCCTCCACGTTACTAAACCTGATGGTCAGTCTTACCTTTGACTCTGGTTCACAGGACAACTCTCCCTCTTGGTTTTCCTCCTGCCTCCACCTCTCTTCCCCAGTCTCCCTCATTTGTTCCTCCTCTTCTCTGCACAGGTGGAGAGCCCCAGGGACTCCATCGATTTTCCTTCTGCACTCACTCCCTTGGTGATCTCAGGGACCTCATGACTTTAATCTTATGTTAATGACTCCAAGAATTCTACCTCCAGCTCAGACCACTCTCCTGAACCTCAGACTCAAAACCTGGAGAATATGACCCATATCTAGTTACCCACCATCCAGACTGAACAAATGTAAACAGTTTTACATCTTTGAGTCAGATCTTTTCATTTTTTAGTAAGAACAAAAGTGCCCCCAGATATACTATAGTCCTACCTATGTCTGGCCAGCACTTCCTCACAGGTAACCACTGTTCTCAGGTGACGTGAATCCCCTCTGTCCGGGTTTCCATACTCTTGCTACGTATGCATATACCCACGTAATATTACACACTGGTGTTTCAAGCTACACAAATTGTACGTTTCGTTTTGCAACTTACCTTCCTATTCCACATTGTGTTTTTGGTATTGATCCACATTGCTACATGTAGATCTAAACTATTTGTTTTCATTGATAAATAGCATTCTATTGAATGAATAAACTACTGTTTATTTGTCCATTTGCACATTGATGGACATGTAGCATGTTTCCAAGTTTTTGCTATTATAGAGACTGCTGTAATGAGCCCCTTGTACTTGGATTGTTACAGGCGTGTGGAGATTTTTCTCTAGGACATATATATGTGTGTATATATATAAAATATATGATATATAAAACATGTTTTTATAGATAATATATTTTATACCTGTAATGAAATATACATCTAAGACAGAATTGCTTTGCACACCTGTGCAGCCTCGCCTCTCGACCTTGCCAGTCACCCACCAGAGTGCTTAGACCAGTGCACACACCCACCAAGAGCACAGCAGAATTTCTCTACATCCTCTTACTTATTGTCAGACTTTTCAAACATTTGCCTGATACGTCTGAAATTGAATTACTAGTAAGGTTGACCATCTTTACTTGTCTGTTTCCCTCTTCTGGAAATTGCTTATTTATATCTTCTTGTCCATTTTTTTGTTAACTGGAAGATA
The DNA here is from genome assembly GCA_008750895.1 of Mirza zaza. Classification (NCBI taxonomy): domain Eukaryota; kingdom Metazoa; phylum Chordata; class Mammalia; order Primates; family Cheirogaleidae; genus Mirza; species Mirza zaza. Next base: position 83,242 of record VSMD01117399.1, on the reverse strand, counting down.
TGTCTTTCACTGGTTCATTTGCAAAATGTATTATATGACCCAGAAACAAATTCTTCTCTTTGTTTATGAGAGTTGCAAATATCTTTTCCCAGTTGATTGCTTATTTATTAAGTTTCACTCAGGGTGCCTTTTTAAAAAAAAATACAGAAACTGATTTCACATAGTCAAATGTATCAGTCTTTTCTTTCATGGCATATGGTTTCTGGGTCTTGTTGGAGACATCCTCCCTGCCCTACGAGGGTTCTTAGAGGTGACTTAGAGCCCACCAAGGAAGGTGGGCAGCCAAAAGGGGCCAGAGCTGAAGGCCTTTCTACTTCTGCCCCACGCTGCATATCACCTCGTGGAGCTGTTTTTTATATTGACATCCTGCATAGGATTTACATTGAAGAAAAAGTCTTGTTTAAAAAAAAAAAAAAGAATACTTTGAATATTATTAAATTTGCTGTGAGAGTGCTGTCTACCAAGGCAAAAAGAGAAACATGGTGAATTACAATAACTGAGAAGAGAAAATAAAGAATAAATATAAAGGGTCACACAGCTTTTGTTTGCTCGTACAAAGAAAAGATGACCCATCTGCTGGGAGAGGAGAACCCTTGGTGCCAAGTCCTAGGCACATGGACTGTCATATAAAGGACGAACACAGTGAGCTAGTATAGGTCAGAAGATTCAGATTCTCAGATGCCCTTTGCTTATGGAACTAGGAGGAGACAAGGACTTCATCTCAGACTACAGGATCCTTTCAGGGCTCTCTTGAAGGTAGATGTGTTCTGGCCAGGTCCCAAGTCACAGATTTCCTGGGGGCTGCACCTAAGAACTCTGACGGGTGCCCCAGCATCCAGCGAGTCAAAGCATCTGGCTGTGAGAGCAGTTCTGCCTTTGTCAGGCGTTCATCCTCCTTCTCTACCTGTATTCTCTTTCTCCTCTCTCTGGTAGGAACAAGAGGGCTTACTCGTTCGTGAGCCCAGTTCCTTCATGCTGTGAAGAACGCACATGTTCAGCATCCTACAAAGGCGAAATGAGCATACACAAATCACTGCTACCTTCCGGTTTATAAAACCTTTCCCAACCACGATTCCACATTTGTGAATTTAGGGCCTTTCACAATATGGGGATATCCTAGCTCACTCTTTATTATGATGATGGCTGGATAGCCCAGATTAGCTGGAAAATTTTTTTGAAACACATATATCTTCAGAGAGATGTTTCCATCCCTAGCAAAAGTACAAAGGCAAAGGAATAAAATATTTGACTTTATTATTAACATGGCTTCTTCTTCAACTTTTGCCCCTCACCACATATTCATATTCTTTCCTCTTTTTCTTTTTTCTTGTTTTTCTGAGTTTCTATCAGAGTCTCATTTTACGTTCTCTCTGCTAGGGCCCCTGGGTCATGCTTCACTTCGTTTTTTTATGTAACCTGCTTGGGTTTAAAATGATCTGTTTTCTTAAACAGGGTTAGCACACATGATAATATGTTTCCTGGCACTCTGCCACTGCCCTGTCACCCAGCTCTCTGGATCTAAGGCTTGTTTCTTCAAGAATGTGAAGAACTGTTCTGAATAGAGATAAAGAAAAGAATTCAAAACTCTTCTCCCAAGAAAGGCACGCAGAGCGATTTTTTTCATACCTGTACCATGCAGAGGATGAGTAAAGTATTTCCTTTGGGCAGTAAGAATATGAAAATTAAGTGACACCCAGCCAGATAATTTCCATCTCCACTGTCAACTATGTATCTGTGGAACTTCCACTATGTGTTAATCCACGGAAGTTTCCCCGAGAAGTCTTTGTTTCATGGGTCTGGGAATTGAACCAAGTAAAAAGAAAACTCACTTAGTTCTCCCCAGATTGTGAAAGATCTCTAGGTCCAGCTCTAAACAACTGGATGGCCAACACACACGTAGGCTCGAGTATTTACTCAGCAAACATTACCTCTTCCACCTTCTACACCTTGCCAAGTACAAAGGAATAGGCTCGCTCACTGTCAGTGCCCTGGCAGCCAGAAAACGGAATTTGGCTCATAGGGTTTAACTGAAAAGATACAAATGAAGGAATCATTGGTAAGGTCAATGGAGCCAATGTTGGGGGGGTGGGGGGTTTGAGGCTTCAGCGAGTAGCAGCCTCAAGAAGGTATTTCCACCCGTGAGCCAATAAGAAAGGGGAGTAGAGAGTACGTGAGAGCCCCGTGGGGGCTGGAGCTAGGAAGCAAGGCTGTCCGGAGGGGGCTGGGCTCTTGGAGTATGGCCAGATGGCAGGAGTGAGACAGGGGGAATGGGGACAACATAATCCAGCCCCTCTCCTTTCCTGCCCCTCATCTCCTGCTTCCACTGGCCAGACCCAGCCACAAAGCTGGCAGGTGAGGGAGTCCAGGTGAAGCAGTCCATAGATCAGCCTCCCAAGGTGCAGGGAAGGGTGGGAGCGAGTGGGTCAGGGAAGGGACGCTTGCAGTGGGCCAATGGCAAGTAACCAGTGCTGATGTTAAAAGTGAGCAGATTTAACATTTACTCAAGACTATCTTTTTAAAGACAATCCAATTCTGTCCATGAGACTTTGGGTGTTGGCAGCGGGCTATATATGGTTTAATTTACTGTGTAGAAGCTCTCTGGTTTTCTGAGTGATCTGGCCTTGCTCAGAGACATGTGCTGAGACTGATGCATGAGCATTTGACTGATGTGATGGAGTCATGAGAAGTTTAAGCTAGAAGGGACTGTGTACAGAGCATGGAACTTGGCCACTGCTCTTTAGAGGTAGGAGAAATGAGGCTCATGATGAGCCTCCCTCTGTCCCTCCCTCCCTCCCTTCCTTCCTTCTTCTTTCCATTGCATACCACGTACCAGGCACTATGCTGATGATGTGAATACAACAGCAAACAACAAAATCCTCCTCTCATGGCGCTTACATTCTAGTAGGAGAGAGGGGCACCAAATGTCAATAACAAAAACGTATGGTAGTTCAGAGGGGGCTCATGCTATGAAAAGAAATAAGGCAAAATAACAAGCAAGAGAGCAAAGGAGGACACAGGTGGGGTTTGCCCTCCGTGTGGTAGACATGGAAGACCTGTCTGGTGCCATTTGAGCAGGGACTTGACAGAGATGAGGGCTGAGCCACGTGGACGCCCAGGGCAGGAGCACGCCAGGTGGAAGGGACGGGAAGTGAAGGGCCCTGGGAAGCGTCCTTGGTGCCAAGCTCAACAGGAGAGGGTCAGGGTGACAGGGGAGCTCAGCGGGAACTCCGGGGCCAGGCAGGAGGAGCCTGGCAGGCTCTGTGGCATGTTGCGTTTTATTCTCAGGATGATGGGAAGCATTGCGGTGCACTGAGCAGAGCAGTGACATGATCTGACTTAGGTTTTAATAAGGCCCCCCGCCGGCCACTGTGAGAGAGTTGGCTCAAGGAGGCAAGGGCAGAAGCAGGGAGACCAGGGAAGGAGGTTTGGGGCTGCAGGGAGGTGAGAAGTCATCAGATCCTGGGCATATCTGAACTCAGAGCAGGCAGGATCTGCGCAGGGACGAGGTGGAGGAAAACCAGGCAGAGGAGCCGAAGATGACCCCAAGCTTTGGGTTTAAGGATTGGGAAAGGTGGAGCCGATGTTTCTGAGTTGGGAAAAGGGGGGGGAATTGGTGGAGCAGGGGATAAATGGGAATGAGTGAGGGACTTGCGGAGTTTCAGAGGCCTATTAGCTGTCTGTACAAAAAAACATATAAAAATACACACAGATACATTCATAGATCCATATTCCCATGTATATGATGAAGCTCGGGAGAGGAGTTGATGCTTGAAGTACAAATTCGGAGATGGTATTTAAAGTCATGAGAGGATGACGTCATCTACGGAGCGAGTGTAGCTATAAAAGAGGACGAGACTGAGCCTGGAGCCCTGAAACACGGTAATAATAAAATTTTAACGTTTATGAATTTTTAATATTATTCTTATAACTAACATGTGTTCAGCACTATGGGCCCGGCACAGTGTTAAGCGCTTCACATACATTATCTTATTTAATTCTCATAACAACTCGGTGAGAAAGTTACTATTATCCCCATTTTGCGGATGGTAAAAGTGAGGCCCAGAGGGATTCATCAGTCTGCTCAAGCGACACAGTGAACGTGTGGCGGAGCTGGGAAGTGAGCCCAGGGGATCTGACTCCAGATGAAGTGGCAAGCCTGAGCTTACATAGCAAGTCTGTGGCAAAAGATAAACTTCTCGCAGTGCTGCACTGCCTCTGCTGATTAAGTTTTTTCACTTCCATGCAGAGTCACTCAGAAGTACAGAATGACTCTGGGACAGAGGGCATCCAGGTAGCAAGTTCACAGATTTCACGATGCAATCTCATCTCTTCCTCCAACATAATGAGGGTTCTGAATCCTATGTCTTTAGCGCTGCTCTGGCACTCGGTAGAGGGCCTTGCTCACGGTCGCCGCTCCGTCCTGGGGGACTGACCGACTGGAAGGGCTCTGGGGCTTAGCTGGCTTGTCCCGGTGGAGGGGTGGGGTGAGAAGGGAAGCCACGTCCATGTGGCTGGGATTGTAAATGAGCGCTAGGAAGAGAAACTCACCTTTTTGAAGTCACACAAGACAGAGGACTTCCTAGCTACATCTGTGACACATTGACGTGTCCAGGAGAATGAACCGCGACAATGGACGTGAACTGGAAGGTGGCCAGCGTCCATCCTGGAGGTCTCGCTTATGATGACCTCTCTCGGGGCCTGGATGTCTCTGTCCCCATCAGGGACGTGGCATCTTGCTGCGTCTTGTGCGTAAGCAGCAGCGAGGATCGCATGGCTTTGGCTTTCCACCGCTAGCCTTCAGAGATGTGGCAAGACCATAATTGGAACCTTTCAACGAGCTATTTGGATAAACAGACTGTTAGTTCTCGGTTATAAATAAACTGCTATCAGCCATCTGAAAAAGACAAAATGACAGCAATGTACCAAAATGCAAAGGGACGCACACCTCGGAACGCTGAGCTGTCCAAGACCAGTTGCCTAATCTTGTAACTTCCACTACCTCCATTTCCCAGATTGCTCGGGAGTAGAGTGTAAGGAAAATAGCACAGGCTTTGTGGTCAGACAGGTCTCGGGGCTGAATTCTGTCTCTGATGTCCTTTAGCTGTGGCCTTGGTCGAGGCGTTCAATTCCTGAGAACCTCATCTTCCTCACTCATAAAGTGGGGGAGAGAAGGCCATTGGTCCTAGTTCCTAGAGTTGCCGTGAGAATGTAAACGGAACCGGGAGCCAGCACAGGAACTGGGACATGATGGTACCCAGTGAACGATAGGTCTGGCTGTGCCCAGGACTGTGGAATATAAACCAGAAGTCCAAGAGAGGGAGTTGCTGCTTTCAAGATGAATGTTGAGTGAGATTAAACTAAAATGCTTTTTAAAAAGCATTTAACTGCTCAACTGTTATTAACAACAGTGAGAATAGTTAACATCGATTCAATGTCTGCTGTGTGCCTGGCATGGCCACAGGTAGTTTATATATATTTGATGTCATGGCTCAGACAGGCTGAGTGTCCATTTCAGGGTCAGACAGCTGGGAAAAGCAAAAGCAGGGGTTCGAGCCCAGGGATGTCTAACTCCAGGGCCTGACCCCCCTAACCACTGCACCTCACTGAGGGGAGAGTCCAGGGTGCTCTGAGACAGTGAAGATGTATTGCTTGTGCTAATGGGTCTCATGAGAAATTCACACAAATTAATAAAAAAAAATTAAATTAATAAAAAAGCACGTTTGAGATACCTATGAGGGTCTGAGCCAGGGACGCCAAACAAGTAAATCAAGGAGCTGTTTGAGTGGCTCCACAGGCTATTTCTAACATTAAGGATCAGGAAGTTTCACTTTGAAAAATCCATGTTTCTTCCTTGCCTTCCAAAGTTGCGTCATCTAAAAAAACTGGCCCGAATAACACGTGGCTGTAATGAACTGGAGCCGCTGCTGCCTGCAGCTCAGGGGTGTGTGCTCGAGCTTGCCCGGGTCCCAGAACTCCCTGTCTCTGTGGCCTGCAAACCTCGCTTGCGTGTACACCTAGCCTGACACCGTGGGTATCTGAAGAGTGACCTCCTGTGGAGGCTCACGGACAGGACTGGGCACAGTTCAGGCTGCAGTTAGCAGAGCTGGGGTCCCTGCCCAGTGAGTGCCAACACTGCAGACAGGGAGGAGAAGCTGGGCCTCGTGCAGACCCGGGCTGTGTGCACCCTGCATGCCTGTTTTCCTTCCCGCCCTCCTTGCTGCCCATTGGTCCTCAGTTCCTGTCTCCCCCTTTCACGGCCTTCTTACTCACCTCTCGCCACCCATTGTTTTTATTGTGGGCTTCCTGCTAAAGGTGTTCTTTAAGGTTAGTTGTTTGGTTTTTTGTTGTTGTTGTTGTTTAAACATACCTTGTTTTCAACTTTCCACAGTAGTTCCCCAAGTCCACGAGAGAGCAGGGTGCTAGCAAGACATCAAAATGAATATGCCCCTCTTTGAGCCTTTGGTTGAAAAGTTTAGTGTTAGACAGGTGTAAACAAAAATAGAAGAAAATATCTTTTCCATATTGCACTTCGCAATCTTCAAGGCATAGCCACAGCGACTATCTAGTTTGAGCCTCCAAAACAGCCCAGGGAAGTGGGCAGAGTAGAGGAATCGTGTATCATTCTTCAGAGGGGGACTTCAGAGCAAAATACTCTTTCAGTGGGCAGTGGGCAAGACGATGTGGGCTACTGCCCAGCATGACCCAGAACGAAGCACCACAGGCACAGCTTAGCTCTTGCCTAACCACAGGTAGTTAACTGCCTTATCACAGACCTTTGCTCTGGAAGAACTGAAACACAAGTGCCAGGGATCTACTCGTTAGACTGTCTTTCCTCCCTTTTTGCCTCCTTTCCTTCCTTCCACAGATGGCTACTGAGCACCCACTATGTGCCAAGCACTGTGCTAAACCCAGGCCACACGATAATGTCCTCGTGAATGATGCCAAGAGAAGGTAGCCTCAACACCGTGATAACGCCACCTTGTACTTGCTTGGTTCTTTAGGATTTTCAAAGCCATTTGGCAGCAGCCCTGTGTGCTGAGTGTGCACCCATTTTACAGGCAGAATTTAAGCTCTGAAAAGCAAAGCAACGTACAACTGAAAAGCTATAGAGCTAAGACTCAAACCAAGGTCTTAACACATTGGGTCCAATGCTCTTTTCACTACTGGTACTACTAGCACCTAACAGTGCCTGGCGCACAGTAGGTGCTCAATAAATGCTTGCTGAACATTAATTAACTTCATCTTGCCACTGAGAATGACTGCACGCATCTAACATAACATTATTCCTTCAAGGCCAAGCAAACAGGCCTCTCAGGAGTCTTTCAAACCTGTTGCTCTGTAAAAGCCAACGACGCCTGAAACTATTATTTTCACCTAAAGCAACTTACGAAGCTAGAAAGATACAAAAACAAACATCTTTGCTGAGGCAGATAAAGCTTTTTTCTTAGGTTTGTTGACATTCTTCTTTGCCCAAGGACAATCTGTTAAGAAGGAAATATTTTTCCCTATCTACTTCAAACCAAATTCCAGACCCAGAGTCCAATATTGGGTAGTAAGTAGCAAAGCACTTGCTTAACCTTCTCATGGTCCCTTTCTGCAGGTGAGTTTCCAAGTCTATTGTGGCAAGGGTCCAAAGAGTCTCCTCTTCAGTTTTTCTTCTGTGTTGCAGTTTGGTGAGGCTGGAGGGTGCATGGGGAGCTGTCTGATAGGAACACTTTGGCTTGACTTGCTTCAAGTACCAGAACAGAAACACGAGTGAGTGACTCAAGACCCAATTCTGTGATTTGTACTCTCTCTGTTGGAGGCCTGGCTGTCCACACCCCTCATCTTGGAAATGTCCAAGAGGATCTGTCACCTGCCAGGGCTCTAATCTTGTCGACTGCTCCCTGCAGAGAGCAGGCGGAGTCTGTTCTGTTTCTGGAAAGGGCAGCCTAGATGCTGGCAGAGAACAGAGGTGCTGTCTGGCTCACCCATTTCACAGCTGCCTCATGCCTTCTCCACCACTTGGCCCTCCCTGCCCATACCCTGGCCAGCCACATCTCCAGCCCTCCCAGAACCAGTGGTGAGGGAAGGGACAGGCAAGAGCATGGATCCTGTGAAAAGTAGGACGTGGGGCTATAGGACAGCCAAGCTCTCACTGCTCTCTAACCCTCTGGCCAGTTGCCTGTCCCATTCTTGTTTCTTGCGGTATCTTAATCTCTCCTGTTGAGATCAGCCAGCGCTTCTCCAAGTGGCCTCTCTGGAGCAGTAGCATCAGCACCCGCTGTGAATTTGTCAGAAATGCAAATTCTCAGCCCCCAGCCCTCCCTCTCTCCTTTCTCTCTCAATCTCTCTCTCTCTCTCTCTCTCTCTCTCTCTCTCTCTCTCTCTCTCTCTCGGTGGGGCCCGGCAACCAAGCAAGTCATTTCCTGCTGGCTGTTACTCTTCTGCATCTCCTCGCAGCTCTCTATCTCTTCATATTTAAATCAATGGACAAAGATTTGGGGATCATACTAATAGATAGAGAATCTTCAATCTATGATCTTTGAGATGAGGTCAGAAGAAATGTCAACCTCATGGACTCTGGTATCAGATGGCGCTAGGTTCAAATCCACCACCTGCTAGCTTGTAGGGTCTTAGGCAAGTTATTCACACCTTCTGGACACTGTCCACAATGTGTGGATAAGAATATCGAGGTTGTAGGGTTGTTATGAAAATGAAGTGAGATAGCATGTATGAAGTGCTTGTAACATACAGGAGACATTCACATCTTCCTCTTCACCCCATCTCAGGTAAAATCACAATAAAAATGCACACACCTATACCTTGGTGTTCCTCCTTGCCTCTCCCAAGGCTTATCCAGGACAGCAAGGGATCTCTTGAGGCCCAAAGAACAAATTCTCTCTCTGTCTGTTGTCCAAGCAAGATGGCCAGCCTCTATCCTCAGGGTGAAAACATGACTAGTATAAAGGTTAGAACCTAGTCCTTTTATTCTAATGATGTGGTGACTGGTTTTAGAAGAGGATGGAAGTGGGCATTAAATCCAGAGAATGGAGATTCATTGTTCACGAATTTGTTAGCATTCATTCAAAACTATCTGACAGAAAGAAAGTGACAGATAACTTATCAGATGAACCCTATGATTTTGGCATCTAAGAAGGAGCAGGGGAGTTCAAAGATGTTTCCATAGTCTGGACAAAACATCCCTTAAAAATATTCTATTCTCTTTGTGCTGCTTCTATACTAATAGTTGAACATTTGTTAACTGTTTCCTCTGTGCCTGGTTCTAAGCCATTAAATGGTGTGTTTGCCCACCATTCTGAGGTGTGCTGAATCCTCAGAAGTAATTCCTGTTACCCCCCCCCAATATAAAGATGGGAAAATTGAGATTCAGAAGCTAAAGGCCCGTGTACCTAAGATCACCATGACCTGGATTCTGTGGTCCTGCCCCAGACTGTGTGCTGTGAACCACTTCACTTCCAATGGCTAATTCAGTTTTGCAGGTAGCTCTACACAAGAGAGTGAATCTCCCGGGTAGTGGAAACCAGTATTCTACCCTTTGGAAAGTTTCGTGCACCCTTTCCTCCACAAATCAGGCAATTGCCATTCTGATTTATAAATATTTCTCTTGTTAGTTTCCTTTTGAGTCAGTGCCTGGGAGCTTGATAAACTCAGGGACAGCTGATTGAATGGAGCTTTATAAGCTGGGAAGGTGAAGTCTAGGTCCTGTCCTGAGCTTACCTCACCAAGGAATTGCCTACCAAGCAGGCCTGCTGGAGGCAGCCAGCCAGCCAGCCAGCCAGCCAGCCAGCCAGTTGTCATCTTTGATACCACTCTAAATGCAGCGTGATTCAATCAGAGCTCGCATACTATAGACAGCTCAGAGAAAAATTTGAGATGATTATGTTGGAAGGAGCAAGATTCTAGGAGCTTTAAGGATATAGTAGGGGTAAATGCAGCCAGAAATTCTAAGTTAACAGTGACAAATAGGATTCATTTTATGTGACAAATCTAATTAATTACTGGTAGTCATGGCCTGGGGCCCTACATTGAGAAGGATTCCGAGGCCGCTTCTGGGTGGTTAGGTAGAAAATGTCATGATTGATTAGCAGTGTCTTCTGTGATCACAGGAGGTGGCCATGGGGCCCGTGGGTCATACATTTACCAACCTTTCTCTGAGTGCTAGGATCTCAGTTGATACTGATGATTATATTGAACATAGTATCCGATTACACTTGGATAGAAAATAACATGTTTTGAAAAATACTCATCAATTATTAATACAACTTGTATGAAATCATTTCACTATGGGCAGATTCCTACTGGTACATGTGCAAACTTATAATTACTTTTTCAGTACATCTGCCCTCAGAGATTAGTTTCCACCTCAGCATGGTAAAAAGAAAAAGAAAAAAATTCTTCCAGTGTAAGAAATTTGGGAGTTCATTTGGAGTCTGAATTTTCTTGTGAACAGAAGTAAGTGTTGCTTTTGGGACATGGATCTGTTTACTCAAAATCACAAGTTAAACATTTTAAGGCAGTAAAAAAATCATAGTTTGTTTTATTATAAATGTTGTCATAAGAGACATATCTATTCCCGAAATTGGAAATGTAAGTAATTTGTCTCCCAATACTGCACTTGAACTGTCATTATTTGCAAATGATTTAATTGTGTACATAGCACTTTTTAAATTTACATATAGGCTATTAAAATTAATAACTGAATTCAGTAAGATTGGTGGATACCATGTCAGTATACAAAAACAATTGTATTTCTATATGTCAAGGACAATTACACAATGAAATTTTTAAAATACCATATATAATAGCATCAAACAAGTATAAAATAGGTAGGGATAAATCTAGTGAAAGATGTATAAGACTTCTGTGCTGAAGACTACAAAACATTACTGAAAAAAATTAAAACCTAAATAAAAGAAGGGCTCTACCACATTCATTGATTAAAAGACTCACTATCTTTCCCCAAAAATTGGTCCATAGATTCAATGCAATCTGAATTGAAATCTCAAAAGGGGTGTGTGTGTATGTATGTAAACTTTGTCAAGTCGTTAATGAAGACAACTTTGAAGAAGAAGAAACCTGGAAGTGTTGCACTACGAAATCCTAAGATTCGTTATAAATTAGGAAAATGCAATGATGATATGAGAACAGATAAATCAACCAAATGGATTAAAATTCAGAGAAGTCCCCCACATGTATGATCACCAGATTTCTGACAATAGTGTTATTACTCCACAATGTGGAAAGTAGGCCTTTATAACAAATAGTGTTGAGTCAATTGGATTTCTATCTGAGAAAAAGAAAAAAAAGAATCATGACCCCTACCTCATACCATTTACAAAAATCAACTTTGGGTGTGAAAAGATAAACAATAATATTTTTTTTAAAAAAAGAAAACACAGGAAAGTACTTTCATCACATTGGGATAAGCAGTGATTTCTTAAACAGGATATTAAAAGTATCAACCACAAGAAAAATATTAATAAATTGAACTATATTAAAATTTAAAACTTCTCTTTATCAAAAAAAATATTGTCAAGAGAATGAAAAGGCAAACTGCAGAACTGTGAATAGATATATATATATATATAACATAGGATATGTATCCAGAATATTTTTTTAAAAAAACTGACCCAACTCAGTAAGAAAAAGACAGATAAACCCATAGAAAAATGGGCAGAAACACTTGAGAAGGCACTTCGTAAAAGAGAATGTGAACATGGCCAACATAAAAGTGCAACATCTTAGCAATGAAATGCAAATGAGAACAACGATGAACTACTACCACACACCCACCAGGATGGCTGAACTGTTAAAAAGGAACTTGTGATCACAAGTGCCAATGACAGGGTAGAGCAACTTGGACCCTTGTATACTGTTGTCATGCAAATTGGTACAATGTTGAAACTGTCTGGCATTACGTACTGAAACTAAACACGTATCGATCCTGTGATAAAGCCAATTTCACTATTAAATGTATAAAACAGCAGAAAGGTGCATATGCATACACCAAAAGTCACGTACGATAATGTTTGTAGCATTATTTGTAAAAGCAAAAATCTGGCAACAACACAAATATTAATTGACAATAAAACAGACAAATGTGGAATATTCATACAGTGCTACACTTACAGCAATGAAAAGAAACAAGTGTCTGCTACAGACAGCAACACGGACGCATGTGACAAGGATATGGTTGGGTAAGAGCAGCCAGACGCACAGAGCACATACTGTATCAGCTGTACAATTCCATTTACAAATGGAAAAAAGCAAAATCTATTATAAGAGAAGTCAAAAGAGCAGTTTAGTTTCGATGGGATGGGGATCAAACTGAGTTGCTGAAAAATGTTCTTTGTCTTTATTTGGGGGGTGATGAGGGCAATGATTTCACTTAAAAAACTACAGTAATAGAAGTCAGAACTGTGGGAATCGTGAACGTGAAGGGGCATAAAGTGGATTCTGCGAGCTGCTGGTGCTACACGTCTTGGTGTCGTTGCTGATTACGTGGGTTCCTCACTCCGCACACATTCATCAAGCTGCTCCTTTATGGTTTCTGCCCTGTTCAGTGTGGGATTTTAACCTCAGAAAAGCTTTTACTTAAAATAAATAAATAAAGCAAGTATTGGAGGGAGAAATGGCACTAAAAGCCCTAAATAATATGGAATGACCATCTTAATTGGGGATGAAAATAATAGAAAACCGTTCTGGGGTGTAACATGCATCAAGCCCTGTGCTAAGAGCTTCACATGGAAGCTCTCAACTCTCACATGTGTATGAAGACTGGCCCTAGGATGCTCCTCACTTCGCATTCGAACACTCCAGGGCTCAGCACGCTGAGGTGACTCGCCTGGGCCCAGACGGCTCGTAGGGAGCAGTTCTGCGGTTACAACCCTGGTAGTCTGTCAGGTAGGGAAAAAAATGGAATGCAAATAACGTTTCTTACAAAAGAGAGAAGGAAACAGATAGGGGCATGTGTCCCTGATATCTGGCCACGTGAGCCCTCCCTCAGAGAGCTTCCCGCGGCCCGCCCCGCAGGCTCACCCTCGGGCTCCCGGGCCCAGCAGAGGGATGCCTGGATTGGCTTTTCCTTCCGGAGTCGTCAGCCTCCAGGCCTGAGGAGAGGCGGGTTTGTTTGCGTTGGATCTTAGGGGAGTTGTGTGGCTGGAGCTCGCTGGGTTTCCTGTCACTGGACTGGAGTGATGTAATGGCATTCGAAAAGGCTGGAAAACAGGCCTCACCGTAAGCCGCGTGTGAAACGACCGCGTGCCGTGCCAGGCCTCGGACAGGCCCGTTCTGCTGTGCATCTCGGGGACACACGCCCCTTCATGCCCCCCGCCGAGCCCCCTGGAGACGGCTCTCTTCTAAGAAGTCCCTGATGGAAATGACTCATGTTTGGTTCATCCCAGAGCACTGCCTTTCTCTGAGAACTTAGAGTTGCTCATCAGCTAGAGACGCCCCCCTGGTCTGAGGTGGAAGGTAAGATGGGGGTGTTGTACTTAGAGAAGTTCTTCAGAGACCCCATCGTAATCAGGTGACTGATTTCTGTCATCTCTTCAAGACTGTAAATAATCCCAAGTGAACAGCAGGCAGTGAGGTGCTGGGACTCAGGGGAGAGTTCTAGCATTGGCAGGTCAGAAGCCTCTTTCTAGGCACACACAGAAGTAGGAGCCAGACTTGGGAATGGAGCCGTCCGCTCCCCTCAGGTGAGCATGATGCCACAGTAGGAGACCTGACAACTAATGAGGAGACCCAGAGCTCCGCCATCCATCAGAGTTCCCTTCCTCTCACTGCATCCCAGAGAGAGTCTGGGAGTTTCTACTCTTCCTGCCAAGAAGGCTGCAAGTGCCTAGAAATATCACCAAGACTCAAAGATTCTCCTCAGCCAGAAATTTCCCATTGGGTTCCTCTCCGTTTCTGCTACATTGACACATCCTCCTCATTTGTCTACTCATTCATGTTGGATCAATTCATTGGTTGGTTCACTCTCTCATTCAGCAAGTGTTTACTAAGTACCTACTATGTGCTCTGAGGAGTGAGCTGTGAACAGGAGGCCAAGTCACACAGTTAATTTTTATACATAATTATATGTAGATAGTATTGAGCACCTACTATGTGCTGGGCACTTTTCTAACCATTTTGTATGTATTACCACATTCATCCCCACAGTATTCCAAGGATGTTTCTATTTTATAGATGAGGAAACTGAGGCAGAGAAGCTAAAAATAATTCTCTCTGGCTCCATAGCTAATAAGCAGCATAGCTGGGATGTAAGCCAGGCAGTCTTTTTTCATCGTCCACATTCTTAACTACTTAATACAACTATGTAGAGGAATAGAAAAAAATCTGGACGGCAAACGTCAGTCAAACTTACATTGTTATTTGGAAGTAGGGAGAGGGTAGAACGACTAGTGATCTTTCTTTTATTCTTTATTCTTCTATATATTGTGTAACCACCCCCTGCCCCGCCCCCATTTTATTTTACGATCAGAAAAAGTCGGCAAAGTTATAAAAGCATCTACAGAGCAGGTGTGTAGGAGGAGGCAGTTGAAGTTTAGTGTGAGCACTAGCTTGCATCCATGCCAAGATCTGATGGGTGAAGACATTCTTCCCTAGGTAAGCCCCGCATGCAAAGGGGATGCATCTTCACCTTAAGATCCATTCAGCTCCTCTTCCCAGCCTGTCAGCCTTTTCCGTGACATTGCCTGGTATTTACGAATTAGGAAGATTCTAAAGCAGGTAGGATTTTCAGTGACCCTGCCGGCTGCGTGAGAACAATGTGTGCTGAGGGAACAAACATGTTGCATAATCACCAGCCCAGAGAAGGTTCATGGCACAAAAATACCTGCTTTGGAGCAAGCCTTGGTGTCAGCTCAGTCACTGTGACAGGTTACCAGTGACCTATGGCTGCAGATGCCTCCTTGCCCCAACCCTTACCCTGTTGGGAAGTAAACAATTGTGTTATTTTTATTTCAGTGACATTTTCTTATTCCCATGTCAGTACGGGTGTTTATTTACAGCAATAAGTGATGAGTGCTGTTTCATTTGGTCAAAGGGAAGAACATCTAATGAAACATTTATTTTGTGGCAGATTTTGTGCCCTTTAGTTCATTTAATCTGCAAAGCAAACGTATGATGTAAAGTACGACCATCCCCATTTTATAGATGAAAAAACTGAAGCTAGTAGAGGTCAAATAACTTGTCAACTAGCAGTTTTCCAGGAGATGGTCTGATGATCCAAAGGAAACCAACCTTTTAAAAAATTCTTCATTTGAGGACAAATGGAGGAGTAACTGGTACAGAACAAAATGCAGCTCGCCCATGGCAGATGTCACAAATGAAGGCGTTAAGGAAGATGCCCATTCTGCTGACAGTTGATTGGCTTTTCATACAGTAGACCCAATGCTTTATTTGTTTACCTAATGGTATTTTCAAACCAAAATACTGCCTTCTATGGCTCAGCATGGTTAGGTTATGTTTGGAGATCGTATTGTATTCGAAGTGCAATGGGAAGCCATTGAAAGGATTTCGGCAGAGACTAACTTGGTCTGATTTGTGTTTGAAGCTCACTCTGGGTGCTGAGGGGATAATGGATTGAATGTCCTCCCAAATAATAGATAGTAGGCACTATTCGTGTGTGTGTGTGTGTGTGAGAGAGAGAGAGAGAGAGAGAGAGAGAGAGAGAGAGAGAGCGAGCTCCTGCTAGAGTACAGTGATGTCATCATAGCTCACTGCAACCTCAAACTCCTGAGCTCAAACAATCCTCCTGCTTCAGCCTCCCAAGTAGCTGGGACTACAGGTGCATGCCATGACGCCCAGCTAATTTTTTCAGTTTTTCGTGAGACAAGATCTCACTCTTGCTCATGCTGGTCTCAAACTCCTGAGCTCAAGCAGTCCTCCCACCTCAGCCTCTCAGAGTGCTAGGATCACAGGCATAAGCCACCGTGCCTGGCCAAATAGGCACTATTCCTATTTGTTAATTATTCACTTAAACCTGTCTGTGTGCCCATTCAAATGTCAGCATATGAGCATAAGGACTCTATCTGTTTTTTTCACCACTGTGTCACTAGTGGCTAGAACAGTTTCTGGCCCATACGAGGCCCCCAATAAATATTTGTTGGGTGAATGATTGAATGAATGAATAAAACAAATGAATGATGTAGGTAATCACACAAATGAGCTTGAAGTGCGGCAAGCGCTATGAAAATAAAAAGCAAAGAGTGGAGTAAAAGCACTTAGGAGGAGATTTTGACTGTGGATGGGCAGGGTGATAAAGGAGATTTTGACTGTGGATGGGCAGGGTGATAAACATTGTAGCTTGGAGGTAAAGGCAAAGAGAAGTTGATTCAAGATATTAATATATTTATGACATAAAATTAATGGGACTTGCTGATGTACTAGGTGGGGAGTCTGGTGGAATGCATTAGACACAAAGGTGAGCTTCATTTCCTCAGTCCTCAGCCTTGAACATCTGACTCGATTCAATTCAAGATGAGTGAGTGTTTTCCAAGTTGTGTGTTCACTATCTGTACAGAAAAGCTGCAGAACAGCAAGCACGATTTTGCAAATAGTGATATTTTTCTCACCGAGAATAGGAAGATAAAAGAGGTTATTTTTATGGTATTTATGGGAGTCAGTTTAGTAGCAATCTTCTCTATGATGCTTTCAACACTGTCTCCCTAATCTCCTGATATTTCTATAAGGTTTCCATGGCTAGGTTTCCATGACACCACAACAGTCAGTTTCGTCCATTCAGTTAAAAAAAATAACTGGTCAAGAAAAACATGCAAACAAAAAAAAACGCCTTTTCCTGCACTGAATGAACATACCATTCTCCACCCACCAGCACACACACACTATTTCTCCTAGCACAAAGTAGGTACACAGATAATTACAGCTATCAGCTGACTTGCCTACATGGGATAAAACAGCTTTCACATATTTACAGACTTTTATGGACCAAGTTAAGTGTTCTTCCACTCTGGACTCTGAAAGCAATTCTCCTGAGATTAGCTGCTAAAGGCAGACATTATTGTTTCACAAATTACAAATGAAATTCTCTTTATCTTGTCCTCCAAGACCTGCTGTTAATTTAACATCCTGATTTCGCAAGCTTCAGCAGAGATTATTTTCATACATGTGTATGAAGCACATATTTTCCTTTCCCTCTCAACCTCCTTGTTCAGAGTATGTTTGCTAGCCAGCCCTCCTGAGCTTGGCCTGGGCTGGGTTTTATTTGGGATTTCCATTTCTTTGACATGAATGTTTTGGCTAAGCTCACAAAGGGTTCTTTCACAAGTTTTGGAACGTCTTTGCTTTTTGCGTCCAAGATGTGCCCTTCTGGGGTCCAGTGGGCTATTGAATCCCTGCCACGGTGACTGGGGGGGGGTGCATGTCTCTGTCAACATTTTCAAGTCACAAAGCTACGATGACTAAATAAACCACATGTGGACTAGATCACACCAGGATTTCTCCTTTGACTGGAGCGTGTCGGCTTTCCTTGGGTGGGTGCGTGTAAACACGGTAAGCACCTCCAGTGACAGCAACTGGGAGACTAGGATATCTTCTCAGACGAAATGCTACTGCAAGGCGGTACACACTAAAAGACACATCTTGATCACCAGAATTCTTTAGGAGTCAATTAACAGGGTAAGGTGGTTCTGGGGGTCCTAGAAATGCCCATGTGAATTACCATTGCTCTAACTCACTGTGCTACACATGCAGTTTCTATCGATTTTCCCATCTGTCTCCCCGAATGTGAGGGACAGGAGCCTTATCAAATGAAAGCCTAACCAGGCACTGAGGTAGGACAGCTTGATGAGGCCAGCTGGGAATTTTGTACCTTCCTGGTGTCTGCAAGGGTGGTCATATACATTTAAGTGTCTCAGTTTCACAAAGGGCTCGATGAAGGAGTTCTGTGATAACCAGATCACAAAATAAAATGAATGTTTTATTTTTTAAACATCTCTTTGGGAGTCGCTCTGCCATGATTGTACATAGGATTCTGAACAAGATTATGTGACAATTTTATTAAACTGTTGTTTAAAATAATATATAAGAGTCCCCCCCCCCCACCAATGTCTTTTGGACATATACTTCCTTTTTGTTCATTTTGTGTATAATGTGTGTTAGGGAAGGAAAAAGGGGTGTATATTGGATCACGTTTGTCATTCTTCAGAGTTGTCCCATTATGTGTATTTTTTGCCCAGCTTCCAGTGTCCTGCATTTTCTGGGCCCTGCTTTTCTTAGTTCCACGCTGAATCACTGGACCAGGTCTCTCTGGGGTCCAACCACCTGTCATTTTTTCAACTCCTTGACACCTTCGTCTTCCCTGCCACCCCAGAGCCTTCATACGGATAGTCCTGAGTGCTACACAACTCAGAACACACACCTACACACACACATACTGATCAGTCACACACCCTCTTCTACCCAGTTCACTACCAGTCATCCATCAGATATCCATTAAAGTATCCCCTCTGCAGGAAAGCCCACCCCCTTGACCCTCGCATGTCGGATCAGGTTCTTGTGTTACACATTTTCAAATAACTTACTCTTTTCCTTCAGAGCACTTGACTCAGAGCAATTATATAATCATTTGGGTAATTTTGTATTATTGGCGTTATCCATGCTAGCTTTTGTAAACCGCGTAAGAACAGAGAGCCAGGTCTATTTTTGCTCACCCTTACGTCCTCAGCTTTGCACACACAGCCTGGCATGTAGATGATTTGCAATAAATGTTGGCTGAATGAATGAATGGATGCATGCAGGCACACGTGAATTAAGGAATGAGCACACATTGTGTCTTTCAGGGAATGCAAATATTACTAATGTAACTTGCAGAGGATATTTTTGGTTTTCTTTTCAAGCTATTCTGATAAACAGAAAATAGAAATGGCAGTATTCTCCGCATGAATCAACTTCTTTTCTAATTCTGCTTAAGGAATCAACATTCTTTCAGCCACATAAACACCATGAATGATTCATGTGCCTCTGGTTAGCATTCAAGGAAAAATCTATTTATATGACTTATAAATATCATATAAATACCGTGTCTTGTTAATTATGGGTCTGTGTTCATTTCAACTTAATCACAGAAACAGCAATTACTCCTCTCTAAGACCATTAACAACCTCCTAATGTGGCTGAGATAAATGACTCAATAAACAAATGTTTAAATTCATTAGCAGTAACCAATTGAGTGTTATGTTACACACCCTGGATGCTCGGCAGCCGTTGCCTGCCTTCGTTTTCCCCTTCCCTCTCTGCCCCCCCACCCTGGAACTGCCTGTGGAATCTGGGACCACTCCAGACAGATTGGACGAAGCCTGCAAATACAGATGCTGAAGCTTAAAGAGAAATGATATGGGAAGGCTCCGTCACCCACTACTGACTGGTACAGCACAGCCAGGAATGCATTTTTGATCATGTACCAGATAATTCAGATAGTTGCAGAATGGGGAAAGGTTGATAAAAAGCACATGGGGAATCAGAGAGCTTAAAATAGTCAAGAAGTGCATACCAAGGCCATATTTGAGTTCTAGCAACTAGTGGTTTATGCCCACCCAAAAGCTGGCTTAGGGAGAAATGGTCAAAGCATAATGCTGCTAGTAAAACCATACTCATAATATAGAAACCAAGGCCTTTTAGAATTACCTTAAGCTTTGGCTTCCAAGTATGCAGTCCATTCTTGCCTACAGGCTCCAACAATCCATGGAATCATGGAAACATGTTTTGTGGTTCATGAACAATGCCCTCTTACAGGAAAATACTATCTGAGGACTATTATGATGAGCTCCATGGCATATAGGCATCGAGTGCTCCTAAAACAGTCCTGCACTGTAACTTTCATTTTCTTTTAAACTCTGTCAAACTGAGAATAACTAAGTTTTTATAGCCTGAATTAATTTGCATCAATTTGCCACTATAGAAATCATTCTCCTAAATATATTTGAGATATTTTAAAAAATAAAAGTAATACATCTTCCTTGGAGTATATATCCATATCTGCATATAGCTATGTAGACATCTATATAAATATACAGACATAGATAGCTACATTAATATTACAGATATTTATAAATTAAAAAGTAAAATCCCACATTTTCTCGTTTTCCTGCTTTACATTATGTCCTATTCCACAGAGAAATCCAGTGCTATTTGAAATATTTACTTTTATTTTGACACTTGTAGGATCCTACCATACATACACCATTCTGCCACCTGCTTTGATTTACTTTTAAGACATATTTAAAATGTACCATTGGAAGAACCCAGGTGAACGCTACGTAGGAGAATTGTATGACTTTTTCCAACATCTAGTGAGTCTATAAATATTTAAAAAATAAAATTTTTTTAAAGCAATGAACTTTTCACTTTAAAAAAAATTACAGTATCACTTTAGCACATTACACTGTCTCATTCTGTTGAATGGGTTACTAATATTTTATTATTAGAATATATGATAACTGTTTTACCAAGTCTCCTATTGATAGACAAACTTAGGCTGGTGTCCAGTTTTTCAATATTATAATAATGATGCAGTGGACAACCTTGCACTTCCACCTCCAGTTGTGATACAACCTGACAGGCCGATCTCCTCACCTGATTCAGTGATTCTTATGTAAGAGGCATGCATCTAAACTACCTTAAGTCTCAGGTAGTCGCATCAGGAAAGTTTTAGTGTTGGAATATTTGCATTTGTGGGAGAGACATCTAGTCAGAGCAGATATAAGCACATTATTGAACGGTTTGTGTCCTCCAAATTGGCCTCTGCGTGTCATCTGTGTCGTGTCCTTGAACTTGCGCATGTCCGCCAGACCCTCTCTATGTGCTCAGAAAAGAGTCTTTAGGAGGCCTGAAGACTGAGCAGCCTTTGGCCTTGGCACAATCAAACAAACAAAACCACCTGCAAGTTCAACGAAGAGGAAAGGAGGAGCTTCCCCAAGTGGCTTGAAAACACAAGCAAAGAAATAATGAACTTCTAGATAACAATTTCTTTTATAACTGCAGTAGCCAGGCCTTCTAAATTCGGTACTGTTTCCATTTTGACAATGGATAGCAAGCTTCCTCACAATTCAGTGTTTCAACCCCAGAATGAGGCCAGACTTATTTTGAATGTTAATATCTGCCAGCCATAACATATGTCCATTATGGTATTTGTTAATGTAACACATTTTTAGAGCCCTAACTATGCACATGGCACTATGACATAAGTTTTGGGATACAAAGCTAGACAAGGCATCCTCTTCACCCCTACAAAGCACGCTGTCTACACCAGCAGTTTTAGCCTCTTTTGTAGCCATAAACCCCTTTGAGAAACTGATGAAAACTGAAGAACTAGAAAAATATGCAGGAATATACACACCCAAAACTTTACAAATTATCTTTGTTAGTACCCTAAACTTGGAAGCCAACTGTGAGTCCATGGATCTTGGTTAAGACCACTTGGTCCACTGGAAGGGCAAGATGAGCAACTAGAAATATTAGAGGTCATCTAACTGAGCCATCCACTTTGAAGAATGTAGTCCTATCTTACAATACTTCTCATCGTATAAAGTGGTTTCTCGTAGCAAGATTCTCCCATTGCAAACCTACTCCGTTTTTGCCAGATGAGGCGGAGTGCTCGGAGAGACAGTATGACTAGCCGAAAGCCACTCAGCTGGAAGTTGGCAGTACTCTGACCAGAGTCCGGGTCTATGGCTTGTGTCCTACACTTTGCCAAATACAGAAGATGACTAATATACAATGCCATTAGCGAGGTTAAAAAGAAAGTCCTAGTGTCCATAACTTAGAGACGAAAAGTTCCGACCAGTCATCAGTATTACCTTTGCATATGGACATTTGTAAGTTTTAGAAGTCTCTCTCAGCCCCCTACCCCGTATATATTTGTTTATACAATTAAATAAAGTTCTCTTTGTTCAGCTATTTATTCCTTGAAGACAGGGACTGCAGCGGGTTTCCTTCTGTTTCCTCAATGCCTAGCGAAGTGCCTGGCACATAATCAGCACTCAGTGTCTGCTGAGTGAATAAAAGCTCATCATACAAAGTAAAAGATTAAAGAGATTAGCTTCCACTGAATGAGTTCCTCAGTTCATGTTCTGCCTTCAAAGATTATCTCTAGGACATGAGAAGTGTCATCGGTTCACATATTACTCATTGTTTCACCTGCATTTTTTATTCTCCCTGTACACTCCCTTTTATTAACTATTTGTAATATTTGATAAGTGAAAGCAAGCTGGGTTGAGTCTAGTTTAAACATTTGACACTAAGCAGTCTTTCACTATACATAATAAAACAGATTTCCATGTTACATGCTAAAATAGAAGATACCTTAAAGAATAATTTATTTAAATTAGTTGCAAGGTTTAGATATTTTTTAGTTGAAAGCTTATTGAAAAATAAAATAGGAAAAAGCCAAACTGCAACTTAACACTCAACCCAAGTCACATGAAAACTTTGGAAAGCAATGTGGTTGTTAAAGTGATAAATGAATAGTTTAACCCCACTAGGGTCTTGGAAAATATACCCACTCTTTCTAGGAAGAAGTTGGGGAATAAGTCACTTAACCATACCAAAATCTTTGAGAGCAAGGTCTATTCTGGATCCATCTTTGTAATCTAGAAAAGCATATGGCAAATAGTGGATGCTCAGTAAATTTTTATTAAATTAAATTGGATTTTTGAAAAATGTATACATATCTATAACAGGTTTACGTGTGTGTACGTATTGCATAAATACCCTATGTAGGTGGACATCCTGAAAGGGCAGGTTATGTATGCCCTATATTTTTCCATTATACAAACCATAAAAACCATAAAAAGTGCTTATTTGTATGTAACCACAACTAAGGTTAATTATGTTATAGAATTCCATCTAGTATGTGCTTATTCTGGTTAAAGCCACGCTATATAGTACCAATTCTGTATAATACTATCTCTGAAACATTTTCCTAAATAAATAAAATGACCCACTATGGCATATAACTTATAACTTATAGCTTATACTTTTAACCTCAAGCCAGGACTGGAGACCGTATGCCCCAGCCTCAGCCAGTAAGTTCATATATCACACAGCCCACCTTCTTGGCCACGGGGTGCTTCACTGTCCCCTGCTGAGCTGAATATGGTTCTACATTGGGCATTGTTACCCCACACAAATGGCCTCTTCCTGCTATTCATTTTAGCTTTGGTGGACAATGGTGATCCACAGTAGTTGATGAAGATGGCAGGTGGCCCAGGACCTGATGGTTTCACTGATGAATCCTACCAAGCATTCAAAGAAGAATTAATGCTAATGTTACTTAAACTATTCTAAAAAAAAATCGAGGGGGAGGAGCTACTTCCAAACTCATTCTACGAGGCCTGTATTGCCCTGACACCAAAACCAGATAAAGACACAACAAACAAAGAAAACTATAGGTCAATATCTCTGATGAACATAGGTGTAAAAATCCTCGATAAAATGCTAGCAAACTGAGTTCAACAGCACATTAAAAACATTATTTATCGTGTTCAAGTGGGATTCATCACAGGGATGCAAGGATGAGTCAACATACGCAAATCAATGAGTGTGATACACCATATCAGCAGAACAAAGGATAAAGACTGTATGATAGTTTCAATTGATAGTGAGAAAGCATTTGACAAAATTCAACATCCTTTGATGATAAAAACTCTCAAAAAGCTGGGTACAAAAGGAACTTACCTCAACATGATAAAAGCCGTATATGACAAACCCGTATCTAGTATCATAATGAATGGAGAAAAACTGAAAGGCTTTCCTCTAAGATCTGGAATAAGACAAGGATACCCACTTTCACCACTCTTATTCAACATAGTACTACAAGTTCTAGTTAGAGCAATAAGACAAGAGAAAGAAAGGCATCGAAATTAGGAAGGAAGAAGTCAAATTATCGTTGTTTGCAGACAATATAATCTTATATCTAGAGAAGTCTAAAGACTGTATCCAAAAACTATTAGAACAGATAAACAAATTCAGTAAAGTTTCAGGATACAAAATCAACAGACAAAAATCAGTAGCACTTCTACATGTCAATGCAAACAGTATGAAAAAGAAACCAAGAAAATAATCCCATGTATAATAGCTACAAATAAAATGAAATAAAATACCTAGGTATAAACTTAACCAAAGAAGTAAAAGATCACTACAATTATAAAACACTGATGGAAGAAACTGAAGAGAACACACACACAAAAAAAATGGAAAGATATTCCATGATCGTGGAATGGAAGAATCAATATTGTTAAAATGTCCTTACTACCCAAAGCAATCTACAGGTTCAGTGCAATCCTGATCAAAATACCAATGACATTCTTTACAGAAATAGAAAAAAATAATCCCCAAATTTATATGGAACCACAAAAGATCCAGAATAGCCAATACCATCTTAAGCAAAAAAAACAAAACTTGAAGAATCACCCTACGTGACTTCAAATTATACCACAGCCTGTAGTAATCAAAACAGCCTTGAACTGGCATAAAAATAGAGTCATAGACCAGTGATACAGAATAGAGAACCCAGAAATAAATCCACACATCTAGATTGAACCTTATCTTCAACAAAGATGCCAAAAACATGCAGTGGGGAAAGGACAGCCTCTTCATTAAATGGTGCTGAGAAAACCAGGTATCTACTTGCAGAAGAATGATGCTAGACCCTTACCTCTTGGCATATACCAAAATCAAATCAAAATGGATTAAAGACTTAAACGTAAGTCCGGAAACTGTGAAACTACTAAAAGAAAACATTAGGGAAATGCTTCAGGGCATTGCTCTGGGCAAGGACTTCTTGAGTAATACCCCTAAAGCACAGGAAACCAAAGCAAAATTGGACAAGTGGTATCAGATCAAACTAAAAAGCTGCTTCACAGCAAAGGAAATAATCAACAAAGTGAAAAGACAACCCACAGAATGGGAGAAAATATTTGCAAACTACCCATCTGACAAGAGATTGTTAGCTAGCATATATAAAGAGCTCCAACAATTCAATAGGGGAAAAATCATATAATCTGACTTTTTAAATTGCCAAAAGATCTAATAGACATTTCTCAAAATAAGATACAGATTTCCAAAGGTATATGGAAAAAAATTCTTAAAATCATTAGTTATTAGAGAAATCAAATACTACAATGAGATACCATATCATTCCAGTTGAAAGAGCTTTTATAAAAAAGACAGGCAATAACAAATCCTGGTGAAAATGTGGAGAAAGGGGAATTCTTGTAAACTGTTAGTGGGAATGTAAATTAGTGCAATCACTATGGAAAACAGTATAGAGGTTCCTCAAAAGACTAAAAATGGAACTATCATATGACCAAGCAATCCCACTGCTGGGTATATATCCAAAGGAGGAGAATTCAGTATATCAAAAATATATCTGCCCTCCTATGTTTATTTCAGCACTATTCATAATAGCCAAAATACGGAATCAAGGTAAATGTCCATCAGCAAATGAGTGGATAAAGAAATTTGGGTACATATACGTGATGGAATATTATATAGCCATAAAAAAAGAATGAAATCTTGTCAGTTGCAACAACATGGATGTAATTGGAGAACATTATGTTAAGTGAAATATGTCAAGCACAGAAAAACAAATCTCGCATGTTCTCACTTACATGTGGGAGCTATGAATAAGTATTTTTAAAAAATTGATCTTGTGGAGACAGGGAATAGAATGACGGTTACCAGAGGCTGGGAAGGGCAGTGGGGGAGGGGTGGATAAACGGGGGATGGTTATTGGATGCACAAATATAGTTAGGTAGTTAGATAAAATGAATAATAGTTGATAGCACAACAAAATGACCATAGTGAATAAGTTAGGGTATACTTTAAAATAACTAAAAGAGTGGAATTGGAATGTTCCGAACACAAAGACATGATAAATGCTTGAGGTGATGGATACCCAATTATCCTGATTTGATTAATTAACATTATATGCCTATATCAAAACATCACATGTGCCCCTATAAAAATATACAGCTATTATGTACCCTTAATTAAAAATAAATATATATATATATATATTTTTAATGGCAGGTGACAGAGCTGGTCTTATCAAAAAGAAGCAAAGGATGATGCTGAAACACCAGTTTTAGTTAAAACATGATGCTGAAACACCAGTTTTATGAAGTCTCGGTGTGTTTTTAAAAGAACTAGTTGGAAAAACAGAGAACTAAGATCAGCAGGTAACTGGAGGTTTATGGAAGTTTTGCAATGATAGCAAGAGTATAAGAAATGTCAGTGTAGACTGGGACAATGACCTACAGCTAGAGGCACCTAAGGCCCAAGGTGAGTCAGGACTCCGAGAAATCACAGGAAATGCAAGAGCAATTGTTAAAGCCCAGCCCCAGGTACATACTTTAACAAGGCCTTATTGAGCTGACTCAGTTAAAATTCCCGTTTTCAAGAATACATGGCTTGCTTATAACACAAAGCTCTTAAATCTCCTATTACTTAGAAGTACCCAGTCATTTCAGGAACAAGGTAATACAGGAGAAGATCTCCTCCTACCTTCTTCTCTAAATTACCTTTGCAATGAAAAAAACGCTAAATTGGGGGAAACACTTGGGATCATTGTAACACTTAACACATAATAACTCTACTTTCTCTAAAATCACCTCCTCCCATCTGAGGAGGAAATCCCAAGGGTTCTGAAGAAGGGGACCAGGCCAACTCCACATCTCTCTTCCCTGTGCTCTCTGGACCCAACCGCTGGCTGGACCGAAACGTGGTCACTCTCTACCAGCACCTAATTTAGCACACTGACACTTAATAAATATTTAGCACTATCAAATGGACTTGCGTGAAACAGCTTGGAAATGAGTTGCCTCATTTTTAAGCAGCTGCTTGGGAATTGTGCATTTTGCAAAAACTAAATTGACTAGTTAATAAAAATAAATGAT
The DNA here is from genome assembly GCA_008750895.1 of Mirza zaza. Lineage (NCBI taxonomy): Eukaryota > Metazoa > Chordata > Mammalia > Primates > Cheirogaleidae > Mirza > Mirza zaza. The sequence goes on along the minus strand of VSMD01117399.1, from coordinate 56,318 downwards.
TCCATGTGCTGAGTTCTTTTAGGGTTCATTTCAAAGCCACATTCCCCAGAAAATAGCTCTTCTTAATAAGAGGGAATAACTCAATTTTTTAATTAAAATGATGGTGACATACAGCCATGCATTCAGCAAATATTTGAGCACCTATAACATGTCCAGTACTGTTGTAAGCACTAGAAATGCACCAGTGAACAAGGCAGACAAGGTTTAATGATGTGATTACATTCTAGAAAGCAAAAGTGAATACACAAATAAACAAATGGACATATAATATGTGCTATGAAGAAAAAGAAAACAGAGAAAGGGGGTAGACGGTGATCAGGGATGCAATTTTACAAAGGATAGAAGACATCTCAGAAGAGGTGATGGTTGAGCAAGAGACCAAAGTGGATTGAGAGTGCAAGGCATGTGAATATCTGTAGAGAGTTCCAGGTAGATGGAAGAGTAAGCACACAGATCCTGAGGCATAAACATGCTTGTCTGGCCATAGTCAAGGAACAGCAAGGAAGTCAGAACATTTGGATGAATGAGGAAGAAAATGAGAGAAGATGAGGTTGGGTGGTATCAGATTTTGTCAGGCTTTATAGGCTATGATGAGAACTTAGGATATCATTGTAAATGTGATGAGAAGTTACTGGAGGCTTTGAGTAAAGCATGATCAGGTGAAATTTTGGATTAAACAACCCCGCAAAATATTAAAACAATCCAAGTAAAGACTTCTGTTTCACGTTAAAAGTGGACTAGGTATTTAAAGAACCCCTTCCTGGTATGGCAGGTCTAAAAGTGCTGGAGACACACACACACACACACACACACACACAAATATATATGTATGTTGAGCTGGCAGAAAGGTAATGGAATTCTCGGGAAGCTAAAACTGTAAGTCCAGAGAGGTTAGCAACCACTAGAGTAGTATTTGCCATGGGATTATCTGCCAATTTCTGGTGACTTAGAATTTAAATTCTAAAAGTACTTTCCTCTAGAAGATAGGAGACAATTTTTGAGATCTAAGTCTCTGAAAACTGTGTCAGAGACTACTCATAAAGTCATAGCCCTCATTCTTGACACCTCATTGGTTAAAAAAAGAAACATCCTACAGAGGGAGCTTACAGGAAAAATGTCCATGTGGGTTAAGGCTTTATGAGGTGTATTAAAAAAAATCTCTCTGAGAATTCCTAAATATAATACTGCAATCATAGACATTTGGGGTCATAATTTATAAAAATGTTCGTGGTAAGAAGAAGAGGAAGAGGAGGAGGGAAAGGATGAGAAAATTGAAAGGGGTATTGGATCAAGAGTTCCCCCAGAAGTCTGCTTCTGCCAACACAAATTCTCTCAGGAAAAATGTATTTTAAACTCAGACCTCAAAAACATCTTACAAAGTTTACAATAAACATGAGTTCACCATCAAAAATCAATAAACACATGAGGAAATATGCCACCATGAGTAAAAGACCAAAATTGTAAACTATAAAATCAGACAAAAAGTCTACCTATGTTCAATGTATCAGCCTCAAAATACGAACATGTTTTGATAAAGAAATAAAAGATGTTACAGAAATTTAACAAAGAAACAAGAACTTATTAGGCGTATATGAAAAATATTTTTTCTAGAAATTAAAGTTTAAAAATTAAAATTAGAAATCCATTCGAGAGATTAAAAAGCAGATTAGACACAGCTGAAGGGACAATTAATGAAGTGGATGATAGAACAGAGAAAAATATCCAGAATGAAGTACAAACAGAAAAAATGGTTATAAAATTAAAAGAGAGTGAAAGAGAAAAGGTAAACAGTGATAAAGTCTAATATACATTTTATGAAAGTTATAGAGAGAGATCATACAATGAGAAAGTAAAAATACTTGAAGAGGAGAAAAGAGCTTAGAATTTTCTGGAATTGATTAAACAATGCTCAAACTCAGAAATCACAAACACGAGGTAGGAGGAGGAGGAGCAATAGAGAGGAGGAGAAAGAACAAATGAACAAATGACAAGAAATAATACATGCTTAGACATATAATGATACTGCATAACTGAAAAAGCAAAAAGAAAATGTCTAATTTGTGAAGTTTAAAAACTGAGGGTGGGAAACTAAAATCATTGACAACAATATATGTGCCACCACTGCTAGCAGATAAAGTGTATACTTATAAAAATAAGAAAGGCTCTAAATTATCCAGCTAACTACCTGCATGGATTGCTAGGAAAATAAAAGAAAGCATAAACAAAGGAAAGAAATAATAAAGATAAGAGTATGTTTTCAAAAAGATATGTGAATGGCCAAGAGGTATATGAAAAAGTACTCAACATCACTAATTATCAGGGAAATGCAAATCAAAACCAAAATGAGGTATCACATCACACCTATTTGGATTGCTATTACCGAAAAGACTAGAGCTGGCAAATGTTGGCGAGGATATAGAGAAAAGAGAACCCTTGTGCATTGTTGGTAGAAATGTATATTAGCACATGAAAAATAATTTCATCATCATGAAAAATATTTTCATCATCATGAAAAATAATATGGAGGTTCCTCAAAAAATTAAACTACTGTATGACCCAGCAATCCCACTTCTTGGAATGTATCTGAAACAAAATCAGTATCTCAAAGAGGTATCTGAACTCCCATGTTTATTGCAGTTTTATTCACAATAATGGTTATGAGTGAGTTCTCACTTTATTAATTGATGTGAGAGCTGGCACCACGTCCCACCTCTTGTTCTTTCTCTCTCGATGTGACCCACCTGCTCCCCCTTCACCTAACACTTTATTTGGAAGCTTCCTGAAGCCCTCACCAGAAGCAGATGCTGGTGCTATGCTTCCCCTACAGCCTGCAGAACCGTGAGCCAAATAAACATCCTTTCTTTATAAATCACTCCATTTCAGGTATCCCTTTATAACAGTGCAAGACAAACTAACACAGAAAGGAACCATCTTCACCTGATAAATGATATCTATAGAAAACCTGAAGCCACTGTATTCAGTAAAGAAACACTGCAAGTATTCCCATGAAAATCAGGATTAAGACAGTCATGCCCTCTATCATCACTTCTATTGAATAATATATTGAAGATCTGGTCAGAATAGCAAGAAGAGAAAAAGAAATAAAACATATAAGCATTGAAAAAGAAAAACTGAAACTCTAGCATTCACAATTTATTTAATTATCTGCATAGGACACAAAAACACCTTCAGGCATACTTTTAAAATTAAGAAGAGAATTTAGAAATACTTTTAGGTAAAGTATATTCAGAACTCAATTACAAATCTAGTTATCAGCCATAAGTCGTGAAAAAATGGATATATTAACACAAATAAATATTTATATTTTATTACCGCTATAACAACAACTAAAAACGTAAAGTATTGGGGGGGGGTGGAATCCTACAAAAGATGTGTAAACCTTTTGGTAGGAAAACATAAAAACTATTTAAACAATGTTTATTAAGCGCTGGCCGTGTGCCAGGCGCTGTGCTAGGTAGAAGAATACAAAGACTAGTCCCTACTTTATCAGTGCTAACAGGCTGGTAGGAAAAGAGCTTAGTAGGTGCCCAAGAGCTGGTAGGTGCCCAAGCACATTGTTGCCACACGGTGGGACGAATGCAGTGGAGGTGTGTTTAGATACAGTGTCAGGGATGGGTCATGTTTGGGAGGGCACACTAAGATGGAGATACTTGTGTTGACTCTTGAGTGTAAGTAGGAAGGTCCCAGGACAGGAAGAGGAGGAGGGAGAAGCAGGTAAGCAAAGCTCACTGAGCAGAAGGACCAGGAAGGGGCTAGGAAATGGACTAAGACAGGCCAACTCAACAGGGATGTGCTGAAAACGCCATCTGCTGCACTACCTCTCACCTCTTGGGCTGTCATATCCATCCCATCCTATCCCCTCCCTCGTGTCTGTCTGTTACCTTATTTTCTGGCGTTTCAGGTCCAAATCAAATCCCTTTCCCTGCTCTTCTGCCCTAGCACTCTGTGATCTCTCTCTGCCCTGTGTTCTGAGAGCGGCTTGCACGTCTAATTTTAGTGGAATGCCAGCTCCATTCTTCCGTTTACCAAATAGCAATTCAAATATGTCCACTACTTTTGCAAAATGACAAGCTGATAATTGTGTGAGCACCCAACACATGTGTTTCAAATGGACAGTCATTGGAACAGTTCACTTTAAGGTCTTCTACAGACCCGCTCCTTGCAGCAGATTGTGATCTGAAGGAAATCTGCATTGTCGTCAGCTTTGTTTTATGGCATGACATCACAGTGAATGGCCTTTGTCTAAACCCACAGAGAGACCAGAAGACAATATGTATAAAACTTGGCCTCTCTGTAAACTCCATCCTGTGTACTTCAAAACAATGTGGATACCCCTCCCTCTACCACTTCGCCCTCCGCTCTGATCAAAATTCCCTGCGTAGGAATGAAAACAGGTTATTGACTACTGGGCAGCATTGTGCTGGTCAGAACGGTAGTTTGCACATCAGCCTGTGCACATGCACGAAGCAAGCTCATCTGCACATGCACAAAAATCAGTTCTGGTACTTATCATGGCTGTACTCTTTCTACATCATAAAAAATTAACAATTTTGTACAATTCTACTGGTAGTAATGCAGTTTCCCTCCAAGCTCAGAGGAAATACGGAGTAATACGAAGAGCACTGGACTTGGAATTCCCAGGAAGATACTGCTTTGAACTTGGGGAAATATCCTAAATCTTTATAGCCTTGGCTTCCTTATCTTCAAGGAGGTAATAATGTCGCTTACAAGATCTGGTTCATTTGGCTGTCAGGAGGATCACATGGGCCAGTGGCTCTGCTAGCAGTTCGAGAAGTGTAAAGCTCCAACCCAACGCCATATGCTGTCACTGTTACTGAGAGGGACCAGCACAAGCTCATAAACACTTCCCTTCTCATGAGACTGAACCTTTTGAAGCTGTTGTTATCTTCTTGAGAAGAGTGAGCTCTTGTGAGACATGCCCAGAGAGTTCATTGAGGAATCAATGAGTTTTAGACTGCTCAGGCTAACCCACAAGTAACAGTTATCATCTTCTTTTCAGCAACATCCAAAAGTCCATCTTTTTATTAATAAAAGATAACAACTGCCTTAAAATAAAAATAAGTGTATTTATATTGGTTACATTATCTGGTGGCACTGTTTTTAGGATAACAAATCACCAAAAGGCATCCTCTACATATTTCTGGAGTTCAATTAAGTTGAAAGATTATACAGGAGCTTGTGGTTCCTTCAGTGTTTGTAAGCTACAAGAATCTCTTTCCAGTGTTACAGCTCTTTTAGAATTTGTTTAGCAGTTTTTCTAGTTTTTACCAAGAATATCCCACAGGAAAAAAAAAAAAGAATCCCTCAATTAATAAGTATGTTACACAAGTGGGGTCTTTCTTTCATTACCTGTTAAATGCCTGGCCTTTGGCAATGGAATCATCCCCCACCACTTTATTATATTCTTCTGTCATTCACTTAGGCAGTGAAGTACTATGCAGCCTTTTAAAATGAGATTCAGGATCTGTGTTTACTAAGGTGGAGGAATTCATTACGTGGTTAAATGTTAAATGGAAAAATAGCAATGGTATGAATCAGTAGTGTGGTTCGATCTCATTCTCATAATAGAAAATGTGAGCTTGTATTATCACATAGCTAACAGCCTGGGTGCAGGCAACCTTGGGTAGTGAGGAAGTGCATAGACATCAGGGTCAGATTCACATGGATTCAGATCCATCCTCTTCCTGGCTGGATGACCTTGGACAGATTGTTTCATCTTTCTCAGTCTCTTTTTTTTTTTTTTTCTAAGATAGGATCTCGCTCTGTTGCCCAGGCTAGACTGCAGTAATTGCAATCCTTCTCCCCCAGCCTCCCAGTTAGCTGAAACTAGAAGCATGCACCGCCATCCCTGGCTAATATTTTTTTTCAGATTTTGTAAGGGTGGAGTTACACTATGTTGCCCAGGCTTGTCTCAAATTCTTGGCCTCAAGCAACACTCCTGCTTTGGCCTCCCAAAGTGCTAGGATTACAGGCATGAGCCACCACAATGAGCCTACTTTCTTCTTCTTTAAAGAAAATTATAATAAAATTGGCTTCCTGAGGTTGTTATGAGGATTAGATGGATAAAGTGTATTTAGCATGGTTACTGGCCCACAGAAGCGATCTGTAAACTACACCATTATCATCATGATATATGAGATGATACAAAGTATCAGTAGCTATTACATCTGAGTATGGGCTTAAGAATGATTTTCTGTGCTACTTTGGGCTCCATACCCACCTTAGTCAACCATTCTAATGTGTTAACATGCTTTCTTGTATATGCAGATTGCAAAATAGGTATTTTGTAATGTGTTCTTTTTAATTATGTAAAACTATCATGTATCTCACCAACCTTAATTTTTTCACTGGGCACTGTATTTTGAAGATCCACAATTCACACTATGTTCCTCTGTGCATATCTAATTTATTCCTTCTAAATGCTGCTAAGTACTCCAGAGTATATGTCCTCAACTTCTTACCTATCTGGTGTCTCAGTGATTGGACTCACAGTTTGCTTCCAAGTCCCTACCACTACAAGTAATATCACAATAAATATCCTCATGCACAGCCCCTTAAGTAGGGATCCATGAAAAATTTTCTTTGAAATAGATACCTAGAGTTGAAATTGCTGGATTGTAGAGTATGTATATAAGATCTTAATTGACTAAGTAGTGCCAGGTGCTTTCCAGAAAGGTTGCAGTAATGATGCAGTAAGTCCATTCCTGTATCCCCACATCTCCAGCAGCACTTGGCCTTACCCATCTTTCTAATTTCTGCCGGTGTGAGACAACTCGTTTTCATTACGTTTCTCAGATTACTCATGATTTGCGCATCATTTTTTTCCACATGTTTGGTAGTAATTTGAGTTACCTTTTCTGTAAATTGCCAGTTTGTATATCCTTCACCTATTTTTCCATTGCAGTTGCTGTCTTTCTTTGTTCATTTGAAGCAGGTGATTGTGTTATTCATTTAGCCCTTGTATGTTTTAGACATTTCTAACATTTTTCCCCTTTCTCATATTGTCATCTGTGTAATAAATTTGTTCGTGGTGTCTTCTTCAAACAGACATCCATAATTTTGATGGACTCAAAGTCGTCAGTACTTTGCCTTATGATTGTGCCTTTTGAAATTTTGTTTGAATGCTTTCCCTGCCCTTATGTCACCAAGATCTCCTATATCAGCCGGCCCCAGCCTTTTTGGTACCAGGGACTGGTTTCATGGAAGACAACTTTTCCATAGACTGGGGAGGGGCGGAGAGGATGGTTTTGGGATGATTGAAGCACACTAAATTTTTGTGAACTTTATTTCTATTATTATTGTAAATATGATGAAATAATTATACAACTCACCATAATACAGAATCAGTGGGACCCCTGAGCTTGTTTTCCTGCAACTAGACAGTCCCATCTGGGGGTGATAGGAGACAGTGACACCCAAAGTGCGTTGCTTATGTCCGGTCTACTCTGTAATCTCATTTTGATTGCTGTCACTGCAGAAAACCCTGCTTCACAAAGATAGGATATTGGAAATGGAAGCAGTCTTTTCAGTGCTTATGTGGCAATCTCAGGATATTCCGCCTCAACCTTAGTCTAGAAGGTATGGAGATTTGAAGTTGTCTCAAACATACTTTTAAGGGCACTGTCACTTGTGACCTCAAGCAGTTGATCCTCTTCTAGCAGGAACAAAGTCAATTCACTTGGGTTATTCACAAGTGAGTCATGGATCCGTTCCTTCCCAGTTTGGGGGTCTTTCCAACTTGTGGTTGGGAAGTGATGCTCAAACTCCCTTTGAAAGCTGAGATAGGTCATTATGTACCACCTGGGAGGAAGAAGGCCCTGGCTCAGTCTCTTTCAAAATCTCTGCTAATGTTTGAAACATGTCAAAAACCCCAATGTTCACTTGTGCCCCCCCATAATTCCAGTTTGGCTTTGAATACAGCCATTTTATCTGACAACCTGAACACAGTCGTCATTCTCCCCTGAAGTGACAGATTGAGTTGGTTGAGCAGGTTGTATATGTCACACAAGTAAGCAAGTTTTGCAACCCATTCTGTGTCACTGAAATGTGCTGCCATTGGTGACTGTTTTTCTAAAAGAAATCTCTGGGGTACCTCCCATAGCTCGAAAACTCTGGCCAGTGATCTACCTTTAGAAAGTCATCTCACTTCTGCGTATAAGGGAAAACGTGTGCGTTCTGCTTCCATCTCCTCACAGAACTGCGAGAACAGATGTGAGTTGAGGGCATGTACTTCATTGTGGTTGATAATTTTAATCACATCCTGCAAAACGTTGCTTAGTTCAGATGACATTTTCCGGCGAGGCAGCATTTCTGTATGGATGACGCAGTGTGTAGACTCATATTCAGAGGCGACCTCCTTGACGTGATTAGTGAAACAAGAAAGCCGTCCAGTTATGACAGCCACTCTGTCTCTGCATCTACTGACACAAAACAACCGATTCAGTTTTCCTGATACGTCATCATTCAGAGACTTGCATAGTCCTGCAGTCGTGGTGTTGGTTGGCAACAAACGTGCACATAACATGTCCTCGTGCACGTTCTCCTTAAAAATATATGGCACAAAAACAAGCACCATTGCCTTGTTGTCAGCATCAGTAGATTGGTCAACCTGGATTGTGTACCATGGTGACTCATAAATCCTCTCTAACAATTGTGCCTCAGTATCTATCCTCTGCTGTTTCATTAGTTCGTCTAGTTATGGTGCTAGCCACGACAGGAGCAAGTGACACCTTTTGAACTGCAGCCTCTGCTAAAAGTTCATGGTAAATGTCCTTAGCAGCAGGCAGGACCAAGTCTTCACCAACAGCAAAGGGCTTCTTAGGTTTTAACAATGCAATTACCCACTAAGAATGCTGCTCTAAGTGCAGACACATGCATTGAAACAGTGGCCTTCAATAAATGCTTCTTTCTTTGTGTTCACATTTTTTTAAAAAAAACCCAAAGCCTTGTCTTTTAATGTAGGGTGCTTGGCCTCCATACAGCGAAGCAGTTTTGAAGTTCTCATGGGGTCTTGATTGATATAATTTTCTCACCATTAGTCTGTTGACACACTAACATATATAAATAGATTTTCTCTCTTGAGCCTTCCTTGCATGTCTGAGATAAACTCTATTTGATCTTGAGGTATTATTTCTAAATCTTCAGTTAGTTTAGCTAATGTTTTATTTATAATTTTTAAACACATGTTAATAAGTTTAAAGTAGCCTTTTTTTTTTTTCAGTGCGTATCCTCCTCTATTTAGGAGTGAGGCTATGCTTATTACACATACAATGATACATGTAGACTTTTCCTTTTTTCTGTTTTCCAAAACAACTTGTGTAAGACAGGAATTACTATTCCTTAAAAATTTAGTGGAACTTTCTAATAAAACCATCTGAGCCTGGAGTTCTTTGAGGAAGGCAGATCTTCGTCTATGATTTCAAATTATTTAAAACACAATGATACGCTCCCAGTCTACATTTCTTATTTATACCAGTTTTGGCATTTGATTTTTTTTGCTGGGAATTTATCTATTTTAACTAGGTTTTCACACTTACTATTCTGTAACTGCTGGGGGTAATCATATCCTGTTCATGGCTCTGAAGCTTCCTGTGTACTTTCAATATTTTATAAATAGTCATAACGAACAGGCACTCTCCAATAGATGGAAATCTACCAAAATGTTAGATTCTTTCCAAGAGTAGGATTAAGGGCAATTTCTATATTCTATGTGGTTTTTCTGTTGTGGTTGTTATTATAGTTTGAATGTTTTACATGGACAAAACATTGCTTTTATATAATCAGGAACAACTTAAATTATTCCTCTTTTGTAAAAATGTACCTGATTCCAAAAGTTACCTTCAAACACTGACGCCCCATTGAGATGCAACATTTGGTGAATCCACAGACAGACCTGCGTTCTTGGGTTCTGAATTCATCAGCAAACAGCTTTTCAAGAGGAAACTATTACCTGTACACGGCCCTGAAGCTCTCTGTGCACTTCCGATTATTTATAAAAAATAATAATTAACAGGCACTATCTGGCTCTCTGGGTTTTATACCAATTTATTTTGTATAAAAGAACATTTTAACATAACCAGCTATGGGTACTTTTTTTTTTTCTTTATTTGCAATTGAACTCTTGGAACATGAGTTGTTTGTTCTGCTTGTCTTTTTGCTGCCTTTCCTCTCCATTCCAGTATAGGTTTTATTAAGCAGCGTATATTTCACCTAAGGCCTTGAAAATGTACTTTTTTGAGAAAGAGGCCTTTCTTGGTATTTTGCGGTGCGTGTGGCCTTATTTCTGTTGGGTCTCTAGTTGTGCGTTGTGTGTGAGCCCTAAGGATTCAATGGAGCTGTTTTATTTTTGAAAAGCTGTCAGACAACAGAAATTAAATCCGGTCATGGAACAGACACAGCCCAACAAGTTCAGCTAGTTCACATACATTTTAAAACAAATGAAAGAGAGAGGTAAAGAGAGTACACGTAGGGAGAGATTTTTACCATCTGCTCGTTTCTACTAAGAAATGTCTAATGTGTACATCAAGTGGTTGCTAGATTCAAATTAATTAACATTAGTTAGAAACACTTAGCACAGTCGTTGGCATACAGTAGATACTCAATAAATGTAAGGCATTATTATCCGTGCACATATGGATGTGGTTTTTGCGCACAGCGCCCTGTGGCTGGCTTTCCTTGTGACACCAGGCGATATTCCCCTGAGTGAAGGGGTTGAGCGCTAACTCTCTAATGGTAGATAACATTCTCCAGTAGTGCACGAGCACATCCGTGTTTAGCAAACTCTATTCCTCTGTCGATGGGTGTCTCACCAATTGCAGGTTTAGACCACTGCAAATGCTGCGACAACACCCTTGCCTCCCTCAGAACTTCAAGTCAGCCGGTCCTGCCTGTCGCCATTTGGTCAGAAACTCTTCCTCTCCCCAGATTCTCCTCAGACAGGGCTGTCTCCTCAGGCCACCTCCACATTCCCGCCCCTTCCTCAGTCCTTGCCCTGCAAGGCTGGCCCAGCCAGAGCAGAAGCCACTCCAAGTGACAAGGAGGACCGGCTGGCAGCTGAGACGCTGAAGCCCAAGTGGCTGAGACACGTCATCCCGAAGGCACGCTGTCATCGTGATTCCTGGCCTACGAATTAGGATGAGACTGGCAGAGATACGCCAGGAGGCCATTTTGACCGTGATGAGAAGACAAGAAAACACCTAGGCGGTTTGTCACTGTTTCCCTCCAACACCTCAAGAACAACTGTAGTGGGTACCCCAGGGAGCCACAGATTCGGCCCTGTTTTAGGAATTGGTCACTAATAATGACACCTCCTGTTGGCAAAGTGACTTACATATTCTCGGAAGATTCTCTTGGCTCCGTTATATTGTTACGGGGTTTTCTGTTAAGTGACACCGTGGCTCACAGGAACTGAGCTGTGATTTAGCTGTGTCGTTCAGGTTAACTGAAATGCTAGATCCAGCCACCTCTTAGCTGCGTGGTTTGTGTTGTAAAGGCAGTTTAATACGCTCCCTGGAAGCTTGCATGAGCTTGTCCCCTTCTCCCTGGATATGGAAACTATTATTGAACTTATAAGTGCCTGAAGCTGTTCAAATGTTATCTGACACTTTATTCTTCCTGAAACCCAGGAATTATAAATCCCATTTTTTAGATGAGACCACTGAGGCTCATAGAGGTAAAGCACATTGCCTGACATCAATTACCTAGCGAGGAGTAAAGCTAGGATTCAAGCCCAAGTTCATGAATGCAAAACTTCTGTCCTCTCTTCTCCAGCCACCATTACACAGCTATACCACTGGAGCCCAACTTTTTAAAAAAAACTCTTCTTGAAACCTTATAAGGAAAAAGCCACTTTCCCACAGTTAACTAAGATGGGTGTGTACCGATCCTATTTAACAGTTCTATCATACTGGGAGCTAAATATTTCTTATGCACCTCTCCAAGCTGTCGGTTGTAAATATGATCAAGACGACGATGTGATGATGATGGTGGTGATAATAACAGCTTTCATTTATCAAGTACTCACTCTGTGCCAAGCGCTTTGCTTAGCACTTTACATTCTTACAGTAACCCTTTTCATTCTTACAAGAATCCTGCCAAGCGTCTGAATGTGCACAGCTAGGACACAGTGCACCCGAGATTTGGCCTCGGGCCCCTGACTCCAAAGCCTGCACTGGGAACCATGTCACCCCACTGCCACAATGGCGGGGTCTTGACCACGTGACTGCATCTAACACGGGCTCCTGGTAAAAGGAAAGAGACATTGGACATACTCCACAAGCCTCCGCTGCACCGATAGCCATTCTTAGATTTATGTGTTTTATTCTGCAAGCCTCAGACATACTTAGGCACTTTAAGTTAATCATTTCCTGTCACAGTTTATCTGCACTGTTCCTTGTCAGCAAGCACATGGAGACGTCGGGACCCAATTGCCCTCTGCTTTACATCATATTTTTTTTATTATGCAGCCATAATATTAATAGATGAGCTCTACTGCTACAAGAAGGCCATTTGTATGGAGTTGGAGGTAATATATAGGTGCTTGACCTAAATTAACTAGATAATTGCCTCCGTCCTCTCAGTCATTTATCGTCACAGGCTCCTGTGCAGTTCAGACACACATCAGTTACGGCTAAGGTGACCCTGTGTGTCCTCCAGGAAGTCAAGAAAGAGCAGAACTCAATTCTGCACAAGGTCCACAAGCTCCCCAAACCCGACTTTTTTTTATCTTCACCCATGAATTACCTGCCCTCACCAGAGTGGAGATGGCTGCCTGGTTCCCTGACTCCACACCTCACAGTCAAGGTCATTACTACAGAGATGTGCGCTACCCTGTGCCAGTCCCTGTGACAGCCACGTTGGTGGCAGCAGCACGTACCAACAGCGTGGCGTTTCTGCTTGAATGGACTGCAGGCTTTCTATGAGGGGAAACGTTCGTTCTTGTTAGCAAAGCTACACATAATCTCAATTATTTTCTTGCTACAAAAAGAAAGTGTGAGAACCCACTCTGGAGTCCAGGAAGTGGACATATATATATGATTATAATTTATGATATATTAATATATATTAATGTATTTATATATTAATCGTATATGTGATTAATTACAAGGAATTTACTCATGGGATTATGGAGGCTGAGAAGTCCCACAGTCTGCCATCTCCAGACTGGAGACTCAGAAACATCAGGGGTACCCTTCTAATCCAAGTCCAAAGACCTGAGAACCGGGAGCCAAATGTGTAAGTTCCAGTTCAAATCTGAGAACCATGAGCAAGGATGGTGTAAGGATGATGTCAGTGCCAGTCTGAGGGCAGAAGACCAATGTCCCAGCTCAAACGGACGACGAGAGCAAATCCTCCCTTCCTCCACCTCTTTGTTCTATTCAGGCTCTCAGCAGGTGGGATGAGGCCCACTCATATTGGAGAGGGCAATCTGCTCCATCTGCTGATTCAGTTGCTAATCTCCTCCAGACACACCCACGAATAATGTTTAACCAAATATCTGGGCATCCCGTGGTCCAGTCAAGTTGACATAAAATCAACCCTCATGGTTAGCAATTTGCGAACTTCATTTTCACAAAGATGAGGAGGCAGCATTTCCTGATCCTGCCTTTTACCAACCTGTGTTCAACAGGCACTCTCTGCCGCAGGCGTAGGTGAGGAGGGAAGTGAGAGTAGGTTAAACACATGTGAAAACCCACTGCACATGCTCACCCCTATTTCGGAGAGTCACAGTGTGGATTAGCATGCAAAGCCTCTGAAGAGTCCTGCAATACAGACACTTATTGACCCTGTTTTACCCCAGTGTTTTGCAACATTGTTTGAGTAGCCAAGTCTTTCTGAGGAGGGAGAACCATGATGGCTATAAAGCCACATTGTCCCAAGTGGCTCCTGTGTTCTAGGTAATAAAATTTACCTCCCTGTTACAGAGACCAGCAGAAACTTAAGAGATTCTATTGACTTCATGGCGTCCTCCCTCCCCACCTTCAGGGTCTTGGAACAACCTAACCCAGAAAAGTTTTCACAGAAAATTTACATAGCTCCAAAATGAAAACGACTGCCCAAGATCTCTTTCTGCAACTCCAACCTACTCATAACGCCCGCCATGAATTCCCATGTCATTATGAAATTGGGGAGAGTGGAGGGAAGCTTATCAAGAGAGGCAACGACCTTTGTCCTAGTAGATTTCATCTCAACTTTTAATATTGCAAACAGGCCATGGCCAGAGTCCTTTGGACTTTTACTAGATCTCAAAGATCCTGAATTTATGTATGGGTGGCAGAAAGCATACATTCTTTACCTCTCCGACCTACACCTTTATTTACAAAGGCCTGAAACAAAGTCCTAAAGTCCAAAGGCATATTTGTTTAATAAAAATAACACAATTAAAGGAAAGGAAAGCTACAACAGAACAGTTAAGAGCCATCTCATCCCTGATAAGGTCCCTGGCTGGCAGGGGTTGAGGATGGGAGCAAAGTCTGGGAATTTTCTGATCCTTCTGAGTTCACCACTAGTTCTAGTTCGCTCTCTGGCCTCTGTATGATTAATGACACTAGAAATCAACAAATGCCTACTGACATCTACTGACAGAGCAGCAGTCTTCTATAGAACCTAGTTTGCAGACTGTTGTTTTACCTTATCCAGAGCTCCTTTCAAGGAAGAAATCTAAGAACTCTTCAGATATTTTAATTTTAGTGTTAGTTCCATCAGTAATACCTATCACTCAATTCTACTTTTAAAAAATTAGAGAATTATGAATAAAGCAAAGGTCCTCTTTGACCAGTATTCTCAACCCAATTCCCTTCCCCATTTTCCCAGAGGCAGTGAGATTGTTCCTCTCCCACTTCTCCATAGACACAGTACACGTATTCACAATTCGTATAAAATATATAATATGGGCTTGGATTTTTTTTTTTTTTACATCATTGGTATCATACTGTCCCGCACCTTGCTTTTTTCAGTCCGAAATGTGTTCGGGACATCTATCATATTGATACATATCTGGTCATTCCTTTCAAGTGCCGGGTGGCATTTCCTCTTGTGTCTTCGCCATAATTTATTATCCGTGACCATTCTGTTCGACCTAATGGTCCTGTCCAGTTTGGGCCTCTTATAAGCCACGAAGCCCTGAACATCCTGGTGTGTACACATGCAAAGACTGTGAGGACACATGTCTAGAGATGTTACCACCGGACCACAGGGGGAGTTTTTTTATTTTCAGTAGATGCTGCCAAGCTATGAGCAAAGAACTCTCATCTGCAAGAAAGTGAGGGGAAGGCATTTTCACGGCTACTCAAGGAAGTCAGAAAGGGGAGGAAGGAGGTGGTCGCCCTAGCTGCTTTTGAAAAAAAGCAGCCTGTGAGGTTTGTTTTCATACCACAATCCCAAAACCCATTCACTGTGAAGGCTAAAGCCATGGAGTTTTTATTCCCAATCCAAAGGTGGCCTTCTGCCTTGATGTGCTTTCTTTTTACCTTCCAGACTTTTCTTGGCTCCTAACTTGGAATTCTACTATTAACTGCCGTTGACTTTGTGTTCACATGCACGGCTGCGACAGACAGACATTTTACCGCTGACTGTGTCCCATTGAATTTCTGTAATGGGAAACAAAAGAACTCTTTTACTTAGTGAGAAAGAGGTGGGTAAATGACAGCCAGTTCATATACTGTTAAGCATATAAAATGTACGTAATTTCCGGAAGGATATACAGTTTATGAATCTTTAATGATAGTTTTTGAAGTATAGAATTCTAGGCTAAAGGGCGTGGAAAGAGAATGTTAGCTTTTATTATATGCCCTCTGTAATGTTTGGGGTTTTTATTCTTCTTTAAAATGTCGTACATGTATTAATTTTAAAATGAAAGAATAATACTAAATGTATTCTAAGCATGTCTCTGCCAGGCCCTTAGGTAGTCAAGTTAATGGTGGGAATATGAGACACTGGTATGTTGTCATATGTTAGGCCCTTTGGTGCTCCTCAAATTATACTGTTTGGTGCCCCTCAAATTATACTGTTTGCTCGCTGGGTGTGCCAAAGCATAGTGACGGTTCTCTGAGTTTAAAGTTAAAAAGTCATGAAGTATTGTTGGACCTCTTTGATTCCCCTTACCAAATCTTCCACCCCTGAGAAAATTATACTCTAGTATATAATCGCAAAAGGACCCTGTTCTAATTTCAGTGGCATACATTTACCTCTCAATTCTACTCCTTCCTCATTTTAATTTGGTGTCAGAGTTGTGGAGGTGTTGGAACTGTGAGGGCCGAGGCTGGGGTGAATGAAAAGAACTGTGTTGTGTAAGAAAAGAAGGTTGTCCCTATTTGGGGTCCACCTGGGCCTCCCATGCTGGTAGACTTCTACCTGTGGCTTTCCCAGCCTTCACACATATCCGTGATATAAGCCACATGACCTCTGTGCCTAGATTCTGAAGGGAACAAGTATTGTGAGTCATGTGTTCACAATTGTTATGTTTAGGTATAAAATTGAAGTCAGAGATTTCCTATGTTCTTGAGGTTACAAAACCTAATTGCATACAAATGGGTCACTAATGATATGATATCTTGTTTATAAATATCCCATTGTCCTTTAATGCAAATCCATCACCTTTTGTGCACATTCATCACTATGATGTCTACATCATTTTCCCCCCTTTTTACTCTATTTAACAGTCTGTGAACTGGCTGTATTTTACCCTCTTTTCTCTCAGCACTTTTTAGTGTTCCACATTCTTCTAGATAGCTGCATGGTACTTCAGGGTTCACAGTCCACTAGATGTGCTGCAATTCATAAGTCTGGTTGGCTAAGGATGGGTATCTGGGTAACTTTAATATTTTTGCTATTATAAATAATGTGGAAATTCATATCTTCTAACATTTATCACTCCATATAGAAGTAAATATATCCGTAAGATTATTTTCAAACAGTGAAATGCCAAAGGAAAGAAAATGTGCATTTTAAACTCTGATAAATATTGCCAAATCTTCACCGAAAAAGTTTATATCAGTGATGACAAGAGGGTCAGTATCATCCACGTACTCACCGACACTGAGTTTTTTCAAACGTTGTCATCAGTATCCATTTGGTGAAAATGGTTTATTTTGATACCATTTTTGTCAATTTAGTGAAGCACATTGCTTTGCTTTGTGTTCTTTTATTATGATGAGGTTGAACACCTTTTTGTGATTATTGGCCATTGTATGTTCTTTTCTGTGAGCTTCCTCTAATCTTTTCTCATTTTTTAATTTTTCTCTTTTCTGCAGCGAATGGTACATACTATTCTGTATAGAAGTAGGCTTTGTCATGTGTGCAGCAAATATTTTTTTCTAGTTTATCATTTATTCTTTTACTTCATGGCATTTCTTACAGAAGTTTTAAGCATTGACATAAATAAATATACAATATTTTCCTTTATAACTACTGCAGTATATTCATTTTAGTTAGATATTTGATCTCTTCTTTTTCTGACTTCTCAAGTACATGTGATTCGTGCTGAATATTTGACATAACTTTTACTGACATACGTAAGTTAACGTCTGTGTGTGTGTGTGTGTGTATATTAATCTCCTCCCCTAGATTAAAAGCTCCTTGAAAGGCAGGAGGAATTAAATATTTGTTGATACTCCTCACCCCACCCCACAGTGTCCAATAATCCAGTAAGGGAAAGGTTTAGATCTGGGAAATTTCAAATGAGAGCACTGCTGAGACTAGTGCTATGAGAATCTAGAGAGGTGGAGGTCCAAACTGACCCACAGAAAAAGTAAGAGGTTTCCCCGAAGAAGGTGTGAGTAAGTCCCAAGACAACCGTGTCTTCTGGACCATTCACCCAGGGAAGAGGTGATTCTTAGTGTGTTATGATCTTGTTGCTACCCACCCTCCCAACTTTATCTTTTATCACTGCCCTGCTCTTCAGACCCTGCTCGCCTGGCCTTCTCTCTGTGGTCCAAGTCTCTGCCAAGTTGGTTTTTACCCAGGCCTTTGCCCGGATGTTCTTCCTCTTCACTTTCACATTCCTACCTCCATCTTGTCATTCAGACTGTGGCAGTTTGGATTTTTCCAAAGACGGCCACTCTAATACATGTCCTATCCCAAGCGTACTTCTTATTCTAATGTGATGTCAAAGCTTCTCCATCAAGAAGTAGAGTTTCCTCTGTGTTGAAACTGGATAGAGCTTTGTAACCATCTTAACCAGTAAAGTATGGCAGAAGTGACGCTATGTGACTTCCAAGGCTAGGTGATAAAAAAAAAATAGAGCTTCCACCTGGTTCAGTCTCTCTTGGGTGATCACCCAGGAATCCAGCCTCTATATTTTAAGGAAACCAGACCACATGGAGAGGCCCCATGTAGGTGCACTATCGTCCACCTGGCAGCCAGCAGCAACCACCAACACGTGAGTGAGCAAACCCTCAGGCCGTTCCAAGCCTCAGCCTCCGAGACTTTGAGCTGGGCCCCAGACATTGTGAGGCAGAGACAGGCTGTCTCCACTCCCCACTGCCAGAACTGCTGACACAGAGCCTCCATGAGCATAAAAAATTGCTTTATGCCACTGAGCTCAGGGGTAATTCATTATGTGAACCACAGTAAGTAGAATGAGACTTCAGCTTAAATGTCCTCAGGGAAGTCTTCCCTGACCACCCAAGCTAAAATTGTCACCCAGTTATCTCATCACCTTATTTAATTTTAGTTCTTTGCATAGCACTCTCCGATAGTTTCCTTATTTGTTTGTCTGGTTTACATATTGCCAGCCTTCCTCCACTTGAAAGTAAACTCTGTGTGCACTTACAAGTAAATTCCATATGCGCAAGGGCCCTGATGTGTCTTGTCCATCTCGAAGTCCCTGGCACCTGCAATGGTGTCTAGCACATGGTTGGTGATCGACAAATTTTTGCTGAATTAATAAATGAATGAATGAAGTGTTTCTAGGCAGTTAGAGTCTTCCAGTAGAACTTATTTTTGCTACTTATCATAACAAACTTTTACTAAGAACTTACTGTATTCTTAGGAGATGTGCTGTAGTTTCCTGTTCTATGGCTGTATGTATACTTTAAAGAGTAGCAACGCAAACAGAAGTAAAAATAATAACCAGGAGATATATAGGATAATATCTTTTTTAATTTGACTTAGAAATGACAGACAGATAGGGAAAATGAGATAAATGAAAGCGAAATAAAAGCAACCTTCATTACAATAAAAAGAGAAAAAAAGGAAGTGATGATTTTCAATCGCATACAAAACTGAATTCTACCATTGTGATATGACTTACAATTTCCTTGAAACAGTAGAATCCTGTTTATTTGTTCAAAGGATACCACTGAGTTGGTCAGAAAATGAAATAGATAATATGGGGAAAAACCAGCTCTTTGAAATACAACTCTTTATGTTTGGGTAAAGTGTTAAACCAAAAACCTTTCCCTCTGCTCTTTACTTGCCACTCTTTGCCCCAAAGGGACTGGAATCAGGGACCAAACCAATGAGAGAACCCAAAATGTGTAAACAGAACTTGGGCTTTTTAAAGAGCCTAAGCAGAATTGCTCTTGGAAACTGTTCATGCAGTGAGTCTGGCTAGTCAGCCACCTGGGAAGTTTCTTCCTGAGACAGTGAGTCTTAGCACATCTAAATATGCCTTGCTTCCTCCTTTGGACAAGCACCATTTACATTTTTGTTTTCAAAATCAACACCATCCTTGCTGTTTTGCAAAATGGTGAAGCCAATTTAACAGTTCCACTGGCCTTAATGAAAGTGTTGGAATCTCAGAAAGGAGTACGAACTAGAATATGATAAAGAATTGTGTGGGTAACTATGCATTCTTACGACATCCTTGGGAAAATGAACACCCAAAAGCCATGTGTATTTGCAACTTGCTTGTGCCTTTTATAACTTACAGCTTACAGTGATGATTTCTTGTCACTAAAAAAAAATGTTCGAAGTTCTTAGGCTAGAAAAGCATAGGAAATGAGGCATGGCTTGTTTGAGGCTAACTATTCCTCTGGAATAATAATACAGTGCATAACAAACAGCTTTTCAGAAGCTGCTAGAAGTAAAATGAGAGATGCTAAATCCTCTTCTCTTCCCTGCTTTTCGACACTTAAATATTACTCCGTGGTCCTTCCTTTTACACACTAAAATACTTGAGTGGAGATTGTTTGCAACCACCCACACCTTTCCTTCTGACTTGGCACCTTGTCTGTAACTTTCATCATAAATCTCAGCCTACCTAAAATTCTTCATGGCCCTCTCCTAAGTGTGAGTTCAAAAAAGTAAATATACCAAAGACTATAACATAAAATTGTTTAATCCCATTAAATCATCATCTACTGAGTCAGAAGATAGCCAGACACTGACCTGAAAACAGGGCTAGGACCAATGGTTGGATCAGGTCTTAATAAGACCAACATCGTTAGTTCAAGTCTACACGTGGGTTAGTTTTCCTTACTTGGTTTTACTTAGCTGGAGAATATTCCTTTAGTCTTTGTTCCTGACTTTGGTGGGAAGGCAACTAAAGGAGGGGAATGTGAAAATTAGTTGGAAATAAATGGCAAATGCCCATGACAAAGATATTGGAAACTTATGATACAACCTGAATTTAATAGGTCTCCATTTCTTCTTGTGAGTTGGATGTCAAACAGAGGGTCCCTGAGTGGGAGTTACCAAACCATCTCTTGGCTTCCTAACCCCAGAATTTGCCTTCCTACAAGAAAAGCATAAGCGGGAGCTAATTAGATACCTTTTAATAGAATATACTTAGAAGTCCATGCACAGACTATATGTTCTGCCTGCAAACTTAATGTCCTTTGTGTCAACGCCTTTGGCCCAACTATCCGAGGCTACTTTCTAATTTTCCTTTCCATTTCTTATGCCTGCCCTCTTTTTGCAGTCATAATTATTAGGAAAAAGTTTGTTCCAAGGAACAGTCAGAAAATCACCCAGACCCAATCAGTTGAATAACCACAGTCATTATCATCATCATCATCATCATTATCATCATCATCAATCATCCCCATCATTATCATTATCCTTAAAAGAGAGTGGCAAAGGTCAGCCAGGTTTTGAAAGAATGGATTCTATCAAGCTTAAATTTCTAGAGTTCCCTTTAAGTTCAAACTGAGACATCCGCATTCTCTTTATTTCTTTTACCAAACTTCATGTCCTAGCTCAAGAAAATAAGCTTTCGGGAGCTTTTTTGGAACAACTTAAATGGCAAGTTGGAAATCAAATGGTTCTGACACAATAGTGATCTTGATGAGTTAACTGCCAATGAACATACCATATGGATGAAATTCCTCTTGAAGTGCACGTGGGTGTGTTTAAGGATAGCACATGTGGGACAAAACACATTTCAAGCTTTTCAAAAACCCATACATTTGCAAAATCATTTGATGCATTTTTTTTTTTTTTTACTGATTCCAAATTTGGCCTGTTTCAAAAATAAAGAGTTCCTGGGCTGTTCTAGGTGCCTTCCCCGTTTGTTTCTACGTGGGCTCAGTCCTTCCTACTCTCAGAGGGAGAAAACGTCCCACTCCAGAGACCTGGGCCTTACACAGACACTCGAGTCTACAAGCACAGCAGCAAGCTAGAAGGAAGACACACTTTGAAATGCAGTTTCAGTGGAATGGCTGTTGTCGAGCTACCCTGTCAAACAGCCCATCATTGTTCTAGAATACTTTGTATCCACATCATCTTATTGATTCGTAGGCAACTTAGGGTCAAGTCTTTTTTTGTGAACCACTATCAAGTCAAGTTTTTCCAACCCCAACATGTAACCCCTCCCTGAATTTTGAATTCAAATGCAGGTATAGATAGTTACTTTCGTTAGCCTTTATCTTGTTGGTTTTGATTCACTGTTTAGCGTATTAAAGATTATTTTGGATCCTGATTCAGACACTCAGGGAGTTACATCGTACAATGGGATTTGGATCTAAAGGCAGTGTTTTTCAGGTTTTAATCTTTTACTGAGGGTGTTCTAGATAAGGCTTAGAATCCTTCTCCCATAGTGCCACAGCTTCTGCTATCATCCAGTCTGAGTCAGCATTTGAGATTAAATCTATTCGTCTGCTTTAGGTGTTCCCTTTTCTCTTTGTTAGACTTATTCACAAGTGGGCATCAGAATTACCATCTTTAGTGGCTTAATTTCTCTTTTAGAACTTCTGCCCATCACAGGCCTGCCCAAGTTGTTTGAAAGCTGCCTCCCTCAGACCTAGGACACACACGTGAGTGCCCAGAACCCTCTGGCTTTACTGGAGGGCCACTTTCTGCCAGGTTCCCATTCTTTCCTCATCACCAGTCAGCGGCCTCTTGTTCAGAGGGGAACCAGTAGTAAATTCTTGTGGTTTCTTCCATATTCAGACTGACAAAAATAAGCAAGTCAAGAATTTCTCCAGCTATACAGAGAAAAAAAAAGACAGCGGAACATTAACTGCAGTTGCTATTGATACCAGGCTTGGTGGGAAATATAGAAAATGCTTTCCTAATAACAAGTTATGTAGACTAAGGCAAGAGAATACCGCTTCTTCCATTTTGTATTCCAGCCAAGAGTCTCGTCCAACCATGTGTCAACAGTACCCGGGAGATAGTTCTTGCTTTCTCGTGTTCCCATGCCAAGTTGATTTTGTTCATTATCTTAAAGTATTTGTGTCCATACTCTCAGTTTTGTAAGGGTAGAGGTTTTGACTTCTGGTTCACCTGCATCTCCCCAGTGCTGAGTGTGGTACCTCGTATATATTAGACACTTAATAAGTATTTCCTAAATGAATAAATATGACATTAAAACAGTTAAGTATTTCCTATTGTTTCTTAATACTGAGAAGCATTAAGTTCTCTAGCACAGTTTTTACATAAAGACAATTTGAAAAAGAATGAGCAAGGTGCTATATTCAGCAAACTAGATTTTCTGAATTTGGTGAATCCTAAGAATTTAGTGTGAAAGTAAAAGTGGGAACTGGTGTTTTCCAACCTCTTTCCTGTATCTTCCACTCTTCATCTCAAAACACAACATGCACGCACATACACGCAGGAACAATGGAGGCAGTTTGGAAAGCATCTTAGAGTATTTTGTTCAATTGCAAAAGCAGATTTGCCCATAGAGCTGCACACACTGCTGCTTCCATACTTCTTGTGTCCAAGAATATTTTTTGTTAGATGGCTGGTGTGGGCGAGGCCTGGCAGTCAGCGTTGGAATCAAAGAGCAGCAAAGTAGCTCCCATAAAAACAAAGTTATCAGATTTATCTTGCTGGCAGGGCACCAGACCAGCTACCTAGGCATTGACAATCTCATAACCTTCAGCCCGCCTCCAAAACAAACAACTAGTGCCTGATAAGAGAGGGAGGGAGGGAGGGAGAAAGAAGGGAGAGGAAGGAAGGAAGGAGAGAAAATGAAATATTTCTATCCCATTTACCTTTCAAACAAAAGATAAAATGTAAGCTAGGTCATAATATGAAAAGCATGGGTTTAGTGAGATCATGCGTGTAAGTCCCTTTGGGTACAAAGTGTATATTTTTGAGTGTACCTGGTGCTTTCAAATCGGGACATTATAATAACTGAAAATTACAGGGCAGTGAGGGGCCTCGTGGTTAAGAGCGCTGCCTTTGAAGTTACGCAGACCTGGGTTTGAGCTCCTGTTTTGTCACTTTCTTTCTGTTCACCTTCAACAAATGACTTAATCTCTCCATGCCTCAATTTCCTCAGCTCCAAAGGGGGATACTAAGAATTTCTATATCAAAGGGTTGTTGTAAAATTTAAATGAGACAACCCATGTACAGCACTCGCACGACAACCAGCACAGAAAAGCACTTAATAGATGTTTACTAGTGTAGCTGTGGTTCTTCCATTAAGCTGAGAGGAATTAATTTGAAAGGAAGGTTGATGGACTGCGTAGAAATAGAAGTATCGCATCAGTGAGAACACAGCCTTGCTGAGAAATTAGCAAGTCCAATAGGTAATTGCAACTCGTTGGGAAGGAAATGGAGACAAATATGCCATGGTAAGAACCAGGATAGGGACTCACTAATGAGGACCCAGACAGTGGGCTGAAGAAGAAAAGAGGCACGTAGACCCGGTGTGCTGTGGCGAGAGCCCTGGCCAGTGGCCCTGGGCAAGGGCAGCCTTGGACGATCTTCATGGTGCCACCAAAAAGCTGACTCAGAGGCCTGAAAAGCTAAAGAATGGTCACACATCTGCCCTTTGGTAGCCAACAAAATGGTGCTTGGGGAGAGAGACGCTCCACTTGGGAACTGACTGGGACCCTCTCTGGGACACGCTGTGAGGAAAGGTCACACGCAGGACTACACGAGGGTGTCCCCAAGGTGCCTGGAATTGGCTCCACAAACTAGAAGTCCTTCCAGCAGAAGCATCCCTTGAGATGCTGCAGAGACCAAGGTGGAGGGACAGGCCCTGGCCTCCTGGAGTGACAGCTGAGTGAGTGGGGACAACACAAGGCGGTGAGTGCCCTGTCAGGGGTCTGGGCAGGGTACTGGTGGAGCTCAAGAAAGAAACATGGAACCTGTCTTGAGGGCAAAGAAGCCTCTAGGAGAAAATACCTACAATGGGGCGTGAAGAACGAATAAGATTAGAGAAGTGACAAGAGCCCCAGAGTAGGGGGAAAGGTCCAGGCAGAGGAGAGAGCATGGGACAAGGGAAGCCTGAGAGTGGCATGTCTGAGGGATGCAGCGGTGGCTATGCAGCCGCAGCAGGGGACAGGGAGCTCGTTTGTACACGGGCAGCCAGCGTTAACTTGCACCTGCTGTGTGCCAGGCCCTGTGACAGGCAGACCCATTAGGAGTAAATCTGCACAGCAACCCTGCGAGCTCATGACTATTGTTCCCCTCGTTCTACTGATGCAGAAACTGAGAATCGGGGGGGGCAGGTTAGGAGTCACGATATTAAGTCCCAAGCCTGGGATTTGACATCTTGTACGTGAGCTCGTGTTTCTACCCCGGCAGACTGACTCGAGAGCCACTGCACCCCCCCAAGGCCCAGGGTCCCGCCGCCACCATGGGCAGCTCGCCCTGGGAGTTTAAAGACATAGGGGACCAGAACGTGCTTTTATGTAGACCTTCATGCTGTGGTTTGCTAAAGTTAAAGTGAAATAACATTTCAACCAAGGGAAAAACAAAACGAAATAAAAAAATAAGCCTCTCTAAACATGTTTCTGGATGCTAGATCGTGTGACCACAAGTTTTGACTTCTACAGAATTTTTACACAGGTGTTGTTGCCTCTATAGACTCCCAGTGCTTGCAAAGTCCTGGAACAATTCTGAAATCCTTTGGCTAGAAAAGCTGCCTCATCCGAGAGGACTGTTCCATCTTTTACTTAGACAACATTTCTGAGTGTGCCTGAAGCTGGAATCCTATCACAATACAAAAGAAAGAAACTTCTTTTTACCTACACTCTGAGCTTCTGTGTGGTAACTTGAGAAAGAAGAAAAGTCACTATGTATGTATCACTTTCTACACACAAATACCCAACTAGAATATTCGCCACTACCTAAGTCCCAGCAGGGTATCTTGCACATAGTAGGTAGTCAAAGAAGAACTGGAAAATGAGTGCATGTATAAAAGCATAAACAAATGAATGAGAGAAGTTTCTGTAGTTGTTTGTTTCTGGACTTTCTCTTCAAGGTGGCATGTGACAGTGTAAGGAGAGACATCTCTGACAATGGTCAAAAGTCATGAGGACTGACACAATTTCTGTGACGTCAAAGAGATACTTGGGCCGGGCACAGTGGCTCAAGCCTGTAATCCTAGCTCTCTGGGAGGCCGAGGTGGGCGGATCATTTGAGCTCAGGAGTTCGAGACCAGCCTGAGCAAGAGCGAGACCCCATCTCTACTATAAATAGAAAGAAATTAATTGGCCAACTAATATATATAGAAAAAATTAGCCGGGCATGGTGGTGCATGCCTGTAGTCCCAGCTACTTGGGAGGCTGAGGCAGCAGGATTGCTTGAGCCCAGGAGTTTGAGGTTGCTGTGAGCTAGGCTGATGCCACGGCACTCACTCTAGCCTGGGCAATAAAGTGAGACTCTGTCTCAAAAAAAAAAAAAAAAAAAAAAGAGATACTTGTACACCCATGTTCACTGCAGCATTATTCACAGTAGCCAAAAGGTAGAAGCAACGCACATGCCCATTGATGGATGAATGGATGAACAAAAATAACAATTTTAAAAATTAAATATTTTAATATGGTATATAATACAATGGAATGTTATTCAACCTTAAAACGGAAGGAAATTCTGACACATGATACAATGTAAATGAACCCCAAGGACATTATGCTAAGTGAAATAAGCCAATCTCAGAAGGACAAATTCTGCATGATTCCACTCACGTGATGTACGTAAAGTAGACAATTCATAGAGACAGAAAGCAGAATGGTGGTTGGTTGCTAGGGATTGGAGAAGAAATTAATGGGGAGTTATTGTTTAATGGGTTCAGACTTTCAGTTTTGCAAGATGAAGAGAGTTCTGGAGATGCTTGGTGGTGCTGGTTGCAGAACAGGTTGACTCTAATTACTATTATTGAACTGCACACCTAGAAATGGTTAAGATGGTACTATTATATATATCTTACCATAATCTTTTTAACATTTTAAATGAAGGTGAAATAAAAACATTTTCAGACAAAAAAATAATATGAATTATTATAGTATTATTATAATACAATATTAGTATAGGATAATTATACTTTATAGGACATATAACTATGATATACTATAATAACTATCACAGCTAACACTATTTTATATACTCTATTATAAGGTAATGCTAATATAACAATAATTGCTATTATAGCTGACAGCTGAGCATTCTCTATGTGCTGAACTCTGTTCTAATTGTATGTTTTATATGCTTATAAAAATACTATGAGGCAGCTACTATTATTTTCTCCTATTTATGAATCAGGAAAGTGAGGTCCTATTAATAGAGATATTAATTCCTAAAGGCACACAGCTAATAAATGAAGCTGTGGTTATTCTAAAGGAATAGCTGAAGGGTGGTGGCTGACTCGGTACCTTTTGGCTAGTGGAGGATATTTAATGGAACTGACTGATAGTTTGGATTAGTCAGACCAGAGGTCCCTGTACTTTAGAACCTCACACTGAAGTTCTACAGCTACAGCTGATCAATAATAATAGTAACATAAATGGGCTCCCAAACACCAGATACTACCATGAGGACTTTGGGTGCATTATCTTGTGTCATCTTCCCAACAACCATAGGAAGTAGGTGCCGCTCTTATCCCTATTTTATAGATGAGAAAACTTTGGCAGAAGTGGTTTAGAAACTTGCCCAAGGCCATATATCTAGTCAGGGTTGGAGCCAGGAGCCAAAGCCAGGCAGTCTGACACCAAATTTTGCACACTGACCACAGCACCAGTGTTTCTTAAATTGTGCTCTGAGAACTAACTTCCTGGTATTGTTTATAATAATTATGATAAGAATTAATGTTTATTGAGCACTCACCATATACTGGCCTAAGTGTTTCCAGAGTATTATCTTATGAGTTCTCCAAAAGGACCTGTGAGGGAGATACTGTCACTAGCCCCATTTTACAGGATAGGAGACCTGCCTAAGGTCTCCCCACCAGCAAGGGGTTACAACCAGGATTCAAATTCAGGTGATCTGAATTCAAAGGTGCAGCCTTGAGGACTTCACTCTTGCTACCCAGAGTGGCAACCTCCAGCAGCATTTCCCAGGAGATAGTTAGAAATTCAGACCCTTGGACCCTACGCCATGCAGGGTGAATGAGAATCTCATTTTAGCAAGATCCTGGGAGATTAGTGTGCATATTGAGGGTTGACAGGTGCTACATTTCATTCCCTTCCTCAAAGCCTCGGATACAAGGCTACAGCAGTAAACAGCAGAGACGAGGTCCTGCCTCTAGTCAGCCTCCTCACTGGTTGGGGGGGAGCGGAAATAGACCATGATTAAGTGCTCAACCTGGGGTGCTTCTAAAGCCAATTCCAGTCTCCACCCAAGACTTAACTGAGTCTCGTTCCCTAGGGGGAAATCTGCGTTTAACAAGGTATAGTCATAGACCCTCTAAAGTGCAAGAGCCATTGCTCTCTCCCTGCTAAGGCTCAGGGGACAATCAGACAAGAACACCAGCATCTTCCCTGCTTTTCTTTGGGCCCAAGAGGTGGACTGCATGAAACCGCTCCATAGGCTGACCAACTGACAGTCTACGCATTGATTTAGAACATTGAACTTCAGTGATCCATGTGACACTACCTAATGTGGTGAACAGGGCTGCAGGCACTCACAATTGACCCTGAGGGTATTGACTGGTCCCTTTGGCAATGGCTTCTTGCTTCTGAGCCTGCCTGTGCCCATCTGCTACACGGCGAAGGTCATTACCCCCGCACCCTTGGGACAAGTCTAATATGACAGCAGCAGCCAGGACCTAAGCAGCCACTGACCAATGCCACGAGTACATCCCAGCCAGGAGTCAATTCTCATCCAACAAGCTGGCCTGATGCCTGGCTCCTGAGGAGTCTCACACACACATCCTTTATTAGCAGCTCACATGCTCTGCCGCTACTGACAGCTGCCAGCCAGGCTCGACTGAAACAACTTAGGGAAATAAATACAGGCCATTTTTCCCAAGACTTTGAGTTGGAAGAGGCAAAATCAGAAGAACCAAGAGAAAAGAAGTAAGATAGAGAATTTTTCTTATAGCAAACAGTAAGGAGAATCATAACTAACAGGTAGTAAGTGTTTTACTACAAGCCAGGCAGTGAGCTAAGGAATCGGTGTGTCTCCTTTTATTCTCTCATCAGCCGTATAAAGCAAATGTTTTCATTATTCCCACATGACATGGAGAGGTAAGGCTGTGACTTGACAGGAAAAGAGAGAGAGGAAGGCAGAGAGGGGGGAGAGAAATAGAGAGGAAAGGAGGGAGAGAAATGGATGGCAGGAAGGAAGGGAAGAAGGAAAGAGAAAGAAAAGGGCAGAGCTCAGTTTTCTTCTGGAACAGATGGAAGACTGAAAACCAAAGAAATCTCTCTGAAGATGAGGAATAATATGAATGAAAACTGACTTTTTACCTTAATTTGGAACAAATGAAATAAGAGATTGACTTGTTTCATGTTCTAGGAATTCAGACAAAAATAAGTTGGCTACATTTTAACCATCCCCAAATAACAGACACACACATACACATGCGTGTTTTCCCAATTATGACTTCTCGGGAATGAATGGAAAATTTGGCAATCCGATTAACTATAGCTTATAATAAAATAGCACTAAATGGGTGTTTTACAAGCCCTTTGTTTCTCTTTCTCCTTTGGAAGATTGTCAAGCGTTTAATGAAACTAATACTTTGGGCTTTAGATCTCTCATAACCGGAATCCAGAGCCTCTCCAACACCAATAACTGAAAGTAACACGTTCTTTGAGCCAGTGGAATGTGCCAGACGCCAGGCTGATGTGCTCTCTGTGCGTTGTCCCACAGAATTTTCTCAGCATCCCTGCAGTGAAGGTGTGATTAACATTTCCATTTTGCAGAAGTAACTGTGGCCCAAAGAGGTTATGTAACTTGTCTCCATACTGAGTAGAGGAAATCAGAGTCACTCCTGTTAAGCACTGTGTTAAATACTAAGCTATGGTAATGGTGGCACAAAAATCTGTTTTTAAATCAGCCAAGTGGGCTATTTGGTATTCTGTGGAAATATGAAGATGCAGTTTGGCTAGTTATTTTTAGTGGTTTTATAGACAGTGCCTCAGAAAGATATCATCGCTGCCTTATCAAGGTGGTTTGACCTCCACCCAGGGTGCTGGAGAAATGCCTGAGACTCCAGAATATTATTAGAGAGTCACTGTGCCCATTCAGTCATTCAACCACCTCTCCCCAGCCACTATGGAAGTGTATATTGGCCACATGTGTTCATTGGCCACAGTGTGGCAGATTGCCCCACAAGACATTCATTCTTTGATAGATCTTAACCAACTATCTGCCATGTGTCAAACACCACACTGGCACTTCACATGCCAGTACTCTTTAATTCTTACAGAGCCCTGAGAGGTAGGTGCCATTATTATTATCCCCATTTTATAGATGAGGAGACGGAGGTTCAGGGTGGTTAAGTATAGCTGGAATTCTCACCAGATCTGTCTGTTGACTCTGGGGCCTGCAGTATGAGCAGGAAAAGGTAGACATGGTACCCACCCTGGAGAAGCCACGACACCAACAGTGGAGACATGCATTAAGCTACTAATTACCCAATTAATTATTTTGTTACCGATGTGAAAGTGCTACACAGGGGAATCAAGGTGAGACTGACCTGGGGGAATAGGAAATCGTCCCTGAGAAAGTGAAGGTTCAGCTGAGAGCTGGAATCAATTGGAGTTAATCAGGAGAGGAAAAGGAAAAGAGAAAAGCATTGCAGATAGAGGGGAACAGAGTGTTTGAAGGCCCTGGGATATTAAGATCGACATGGTGGAGGGAAAGAGTGACAGAAGATGTAAGAATCTGTTGAAACAGCCATCTACTGTTATCAACCCTTCTCTTGGATCTCCTTATGTTATTCTCTCTATGGAGGAAGGAACTGGCCTCAGGTTAAATCCACCCACTATCAAATTCCTCACCGTGTGCCCAGTGTTACCTAATAGGCATTTGAACACACCATTAAAAAATGAATGAAACAAGTAGGCAAATGCAAGAAAACTGGTCCAAAGTCAAAGTCAAACAGTGTGCTTGAGGGGGAGGGAGAAAAATCTACAAAATCAATTTTTGGTATTACACAGAAACATGTTTACTAGATGATTTTTAAATGTTTACGTATTATTTTAAAAATTATATGAGCCAATGGAGTAAGATGATGCTAGAAAACACGATGCTGGAAAAACTGGATGTCCACATGCAGAAGAATGAAGTTGGACCTCCTTGACACCATGCAAAAAATTAACTCAAAATATATCACAGACTTAAATGTAAGAGCTAAAACCCTCAAATTCTTAGAGGAAAACCTAGGTATAAACCTTTGTAACATTGGATTAAGTGATGATTTCTTAAATATGGCACCTGAAGCACAAGCAATTTAAGAGATAAAGTGAACATCAAAATTTAAGACAGGTGTACCTCAAAGGACACTATCAAGAAAGTGAGAAAACCCTCAGAACGGGAGCAAATATTTGCAAATCATGTGTATCTGACAAGGGACTTATATCCAAAATATATAGAGATACTTTACAACTCAACAATAAAAAATATGTAGCCTAATTCAAAAATGGGCAAAGAATTTAAATAGACATTTCTCCCCAAAAGATATACAAATGGCCAATAAGTACATGAAAAGATGCTCAACATCATTAGTCAGTAGGAACATGAAAATCAGAATTACAGTGTGATACCACTCCACACCCATTAGGATAGCTATAATAAAAAAAAAAAAAAGGCAAGTAATAACAAATACTGGGCTAGAATATGGAGATTAGAACCTTCTTACATTGCCGATGGGAATGTAAAATGGTGCAGCCACTTTGGAAAAGTTTGGCGGTTTCTCAAAATGATATGCATACACTTACTATATGTCCCAGTAATTCCACTCCTGGGTATCTGCCTAAGAAAAATAAAAACATGTATCTGCACAAAAACATGCATACATGTTCACAGCAGCATTATTCAAAATCTCCAAAAGTGGACTCAACCTAAGTATCATCAGCTGATGAATGGATAAACAAAAAGTGTCATATCCATATAAAGGAATACTATTCATCAATAAAAGAAATAAAGCACTGATATAGCCTACAGTATCAATGAAGCTTGAAAATGTTACGATAAGTGAAAGAGGCCAGTCACAAAAGACCGCATTTTATTTGATTTCATTTATGTGAACTTTCCAAAATAGGCAAATCCTTGGAGATAGAAAGTAGGTTAGCGGTTGCCTGAAGTTGGGGCAGGAAAGAGGGAATGGGAGTGGGGAGTGGCTGCTAATAGGTTTAGAGTTTCTTTATTTCATAAAAATGTTCTAAAATTGACTGTGGTGAAAGTTCCACAATTCTGTGAAAATGCTAAAAACCTTGAATGGTACACTTTAAGTGGGTGAATTTTGTGTATTTCACTTGTATCTCAATAACAATATTGAAAAATGAACTCAGTGTTTGGTATGAACTAGAGCCCAGTGTCACAACCTTCGAATTTTCTGGAACTAGATTGTTTTTTGTTTGGGTTTGGTTTCACCCTCCTGACGAAAAGCTCTGATACTGTCTTTCCACGCACACCTTTCCCACCCCATAAAAAGCACCACTTCCAACATCCATATAGTGTGCACAAAGATTAAGCCAGGTTTTCTCATCTTTCTACATCTACAGGCCTGCCCAGTCATAATCACTTTCCTCCTAATAAGCTCTGAGGACCTGTAAAGCCCTAAATTATTTGAAGAAGGTGCAAATATTTCCCCTGTACTCTATTTCCAAACCTTCCCCCATCCCACCCACCCCCAAAGTATCCATGAACAGAAATCTTGAAATACATTTTCTTCTTAGTCCAGGCTAAGTAGAACAACAAAAACAGCAACATAAAACCAACCCATTCCCTAAGAATTCTAGTTATGTAGGTTTTTTTTTTTCCTATAGTTGTAGCAGCATCATTTAGGCAGGCTTGGGCTACAGTCTGAGGAATTTAGGTTACCCAAAAGTCATTTTTTTAAGAACATTGCTAAACAGTGGGCTATTGAGCCAACATGTAAGGTTTCCATCTGTGGACATTTTTTTTTTTTTTTTTTGCTTTAGTTTCTATAAAGATTTTTTATCTGTGAACTCCAAACTATGGTAGGCTTAGTCTTCCCATAAAGTAAGATTTCTTCCTAAACCCCCCCATTCCTGCTATGTATGATATTTCATGGTTTCCCTTCAACTCTATCAGCCCTTGCAATATCTCCTCTGTTTTACTGTTGTTCATTTTCAGCTTAATAACCACCTCATTCTATGCATCATCTCTCTGAAAATTTCGGGGAATAGCCATGTAAGAGAAATGCACTCTTTGAATTTAGAACAGTACATTGTGTGTATATTTTTATATTATGTTCCATTTGTGCTGCTCCAATGGCATTGGCCAAACTCTGTGGCAAACTGAAATGACTGCAATGTTTTCCATTTGGAAAGAGTAGCTTATTTAGCAGATACATAATAGCATTTATTTTCCTTACCATTAGACATAGTTTGGAGTCTTTGCCCCCCAAAACCAGTTCTGGACATCAGCCTACCAAGTTTGAGCTATTTGTCATGGCCAAGAAAATTGTAACCTCAATATTGTTGAAGTCTCTTCTTAACCCTGAAGAACTGATAAACATATCAGACAAGCTCTGTCCTTATCAAAGTTTTACAGGACTGCTAGTTTTAGTAACAATGACAGCTGAGAGTAATAACAACAGCTAATATTCTTGAATTCTTACAATGGACCAGCCACTGTTTAAAGGTAGATATATAGATCTACTTAACCCCCACAATGACCCTGTGAGATGGTTATTATTATTCCTATTTTACAGATGAGGACATTGAGACACAGAGAAATGAAGAAACTTGCCCAAGATCATGCAACTTTTGTTAAATGGGATTTTAAATCAGGAATCTGGTTCCCAAGTCACTGTGCTATGTTGTCTGGTATCAGGAGATTAATAAACCTCTTTGAGTGAACAAGTAGAGGATATAGAGCAACAAAAGAAATCCATGACAGCAAAAATTCCATCTACTCACCTCCACCCATCCTTTCCAGGCGCATGCCCTCCGGGAAGCCTCCCAAGGGTGCTAGAATAGATAGGACATTGTTCTGTTGTCCCTCCTCATTGCTCTTTTTCACCTACTCCTAGGCGTGGAAAGACCTTTATAGAGAATGTGTTTATGGCGAGAAATGTATACTTGTAAAGCAAGCCAGTTCCCAGGAACCCAGATACCAAGGCATAAGGCAAATCTAGTCTTTGACTTATTACAACCATAGGGATTAAAAAAGGAGGATTCTAGTAAAGTAGAAAATTCTGCAGGAAGAAGGATTTGGCACCCAGAGTTCTGAAACTGGGTTTTAATTGTATCTGCTCTCAAGCTCTTGCTTGAGAACAAGATTACATGATTAAAATTGGACTTCATTAACTACTCTGAAACTCTCTCTTTGGTTCCTTGCTAATTAATCGAAAAATTAAGCAGGCAACTCTTTCTCCATTTCCAAGCAAGAAGTCCGTGCTTTCAGATCAAAAGCATTTGGCACATCCAAAACTTTGTAGTAGTAACAGCATTCTTGGTTCACTGAATATAGCTGCCTCAGTCATTTATTCAGAAGTGTCACTAGACATATGACAGCTGCAGGTTCTGACATAATGGACACACAAACGCTTAATAAAAAAGGGGAGGCGGAGGGGGAGTTAAACTAAGGTAACTGAGATCACGTGACAGGAACAAAAGCCCAGCAACCTTGCCTCACCTGTCGGGAAATCTCAACTCAGCCTGGTTTTGAGCCGCATATTCAAAGGACCAAGTTTGCTACTTTCTGCACATTAGCTCATTTTAATTTTCCCCACAGTCCTGTTAAATTATCTTATTATCCTCACTGAAGAGAAGGAAAGTAGAGCTGAGATTTGAACCCAGGTCTTTTGTGCTCCGCAATTCTCATTTTAACCATTACAACTCTCCTATTTGACATACATCTGAGCATAAAGAAAGAACCTTTGCAACAAACAGATTTCCAGAACTCATTTGACCCATTTCAACAATGTTCTCCATAGGATTTTATAAGGAGTGGAAACCCAAAGAGCCAAACATATTTCTCTGAAGAGCCTGATTTTTCTCTAGTCTTTTGGGGGTTTTTGTTGTTGTTTGTTTGTTTTCAAGTAAGGTGTCATTTCTAGAACACCCTGACTAAATATAAAATAGATAAAGGATATCGACTTGTAGGCAATAACAAGTTTAAATACAGTAGGTGATAAATTATTTTATATTCTCATTGTATTGTTACTTTGTTATAACTCTTTTGCCCATGTTACACTTGGGTAATATGCTTTTGTTTGCTGATGTTCCAGTGTTGCATAATACATCAGGCTTCAAAATCTTTTGAGCAACACATTATTTCATTTGATAATTGTAACAACCTTGTGAAGTAAGCAGACAGGAGACTATTATTTCAATTTAACAGAATGAAAACTAAGGCTTTGTATTTCCACTGTAACATGCCTACTAAATACTTGAATGGGTTCTGGAATCTACCTTCGTTTGACTCTCAGATCAGTGTTCTTGTCATTACACTTTTTTCCTCCAAATCCACTGACACCCATTTTCACACGACTATAAGTTGGGTTATCTCATGTGGCTCTCAGAGATACAGTACTGGTCACTTTTGACAGGTGAAGAATGAAAAGGTCCAGCATATTGGATATCACAATATGATCTAAAAGAAAAGCATCGTAAGTACAAGGACATTCATGACATTCATAACGAAAATTTAGAAAACAACCCATCAACAAGAAAACAGTAGTGGAGCATTCATACAATAAAAATACTTCATAGCAGTAAAAATAAATAACTGCTAGCTAAATGCAACAGCATGGATGACTCATACAAAGGTTGAAAGGAAAAAGCCAATCACAGAAGGATAAATATAACATATGAATTATAAAAATATGCAAAATAATACCAGAAGTTTGCTTACATGTATAGTGAAAATATTAAGAAATGTATGGAAATAGTAGTCACCAAATGCAGATTACTGGTTACCTCTAGAGAGCAGAATATGGTCTGGGAGTGCTAAGTAAGGACTTAAACTTGCGTTGGTGTTGTTTTTATTTCTTAATTTGCAGTTGATACATAGGGCTTTGTAATATTTCTCTTTACACATTTGTGTTTGTCGTAAATATTTCACAATACCTTTCTTAAAAAGAAAATGGGCCAGGCACTATGGCTCATTGCCTGTAATCCTAGCACTTTGGGAGGCCCAGGCGGGAGAATCACTTGAGGCCAGGAGTTTGAGACCAGCCTGGGCAACATGAAAAGAGTCTATCTCTATAAAAAAAAATTTTTTAAATTAGCCAGGCATGGTGGCATGCACCTGTAGTCCCAGCTACTCAGGAGGCTGAGGCAGGAGGATTGCTTGAGCCCAGGAGTTTGAGGAGGTTGTGAGCTATGATGAAGCCACTGCACTCTAGCCCAGGCAACAAAGCAAGATCCTGTCTCAAAAAAAGAAAAGAAAATGTAGAAGGCAACCATTCATTCTGCAAACCTTGACTAAGAGCAAGCAACATGCCAGACTTTGTGCTGAGCGCTGGAATATAGTAGTGAACAAGATAGATTCCATCTGTCCTGCCCTGACAGACCCTCTAACCTAGCAGGGAAGGTGGAAGAAATGTGTTCAGTATTAGGAAGCGCAGGGAGCTGTGGACCGTGTGTAACTAGGAGACCTAATGTAATTCAGTTGACCTAGGAAAGCTTCCAAGAGAAAGCGAAGCTTAAGCCGAGACTGAAGAATAAAAAGTTGTAGGTATCAGGAAAGGAAAGAGCAGCTCAGATTAATCTTGTTCAGCATTTCCATGTCTAAAACTTAAACACTAGAGCAAGGAAGGAAGTGACATACAACAAGGCTAGACAAGGAGGTGGAGCCAGAGCACACAGGGTCTCCCGTTCATTCCTAAGCGTGTTGACTTGACTGTGCACCGCATGTGGCTAGCATGATGCTCCGTGCCGGCAGGTACCAAGGAGTGGAGGGAAACCAAGTGTTCAGTAACTTCACACTCTTTCTGGATCCAGAACCGTTCCCACATTCCCTCCTAATACAGAAGTGACCTCAGCAATCGCCGGCAGGGAGGCAGAGTGTGAGTGCGAGCCAGCTAAGGCTTTCCCTCCTGTTCCCACGAAGGAATCACTCTGGCAGATTTCCGCATTGCAGGTATCTTACCATTTGTCACAGGCAAGTGACACACACCTCGGTGATTAAGTTACCAACAGAGCTGCAAGGAAAGTTCAAGGTTGTTTCTTGCTCCTGCACTTTGGTTTAGATGGAATTGGATTAATTCTTTCTTAACCTCTTTGTTTACAAGAAGGAAACCTAAAAATTCTGCCTGTCTCCAGTAGACAGTGTAAAAGGCAGAATTCAAGTTCCTTCATCAGGCACTAGGGCCCTCGTGTCGAACCTTGGTCCAGTGTTTAGACTTATAAAGCGTGAGATCATTGTCAGTTTCATTTATTTCTCTTATTAAATTTACCGGGCTTCCTTCAAATGACATTATATCGTCTTATCTAATTCAAATAAATGTCTCACTCCTGGCTAGGGTGTAGATGGTGAAATCTCATTGTTAACTCAGTAATTGAGATAATCTCATTATTTTGCTAATAGAATCTTGAATTGATGTTCATGCCTGGAATTCCACTCAGTTTCACCAAACTTTTCTTAAAACTGCTGTTCTTGAGCATTTTCTGTGTCTCAGTGTTTCTACATGGATGGGACCTTCTTGCCCTATTCTTTAGCTTTTATCTTGGTCTGTTTAGCTTATGAAAGCATATAAGTAAACCTGACATTTGTGTTTATCTCCATTAGCGATGATTAAATATATTGGTAATATAGTGGCTAAAGGCACAGGCTTTAGAGTAAGTCCTACATTTGAATCCAAGCTTTGTGACCCTATGGTGACTTATCCTCAGTTTCCTCACCTGTAAAATGGAGATAATAATAGCTACTCCATAAGGATATTGTGGGAATCATATGAGATTATTTTTAGTGTATTACCTGGGCTTGGTGCTCATAGTAACCATTCGGATTTTAGCCAAAAGTAATAAAGTACTGTACTCTGTGTTCAGCTTGACTTAGAAATATGGTTTACCATTTAAAGATTTGAAGCAACCTTCTGAATTGTGACTTATGAAAGGGATTTTCTTTCTGTTTTATACCATTCTGTACTTAGAGTGTTTGCCTCTAAATCATTAGTATTTCAGATATCATGTATACAAGTAGCATCTGAATTCATTTTGTTTGATTTGGTTTTATTGAGTGAATTTCCCAGCTGCCAGAAGTGGGCTTCTTAGTCTGGAGGAGGCTGCAGAGTGCCCTTCAGTGCTGGCTTGAGATGAATATCCAAAAATAGAGCATTTGGGATTCCCCGCCAAAGCAGCCAGCACTGCCTGGTAACCAAGAGCAACAGCCAGTGTGGCTGAAGGAAGCTAAGATGATAGCATGGGATTGTCACCCACAACCAGCCTGAAACAATCATCACTGCTACCCCAAGGCCCATGCCCCTTCTGCATGGGGGGCTTTACACATACTCTTCCCTCTGCCTGGAACAATCTTCCCTACACGTCCACCTTCATAAGACTGATTATTCCCTTCTCATCTATCAAGTGTAAGCTTGTATGTCACCTTCTCCAAGAAACCACAGACTGGGTGGAGATCTCTATTATGTCCCCCCAAGACGTTTCCAAGTTATCCCTGTTATGTACAGACAGTCCTTGTGCTATGGTTTGAATGTGTCCCCCAGAGTTCATGTGTTGGAAACTTAATCCTGAATACAACAGTGCCGAGAGGTGGGGCCTAACAGGAGGGGATTAGGTCATGGTAATTATTGCCGGAGTGAGTTATAATGAGAGTGGGCTTGGTATAAAAGTGAGTTCAGCCCCTTTTTGCTTGCTCTCTATTTTATCCGCTCTTGCTCTTTTGCCTTCTGCCATGAGATGGTGGCCCTCCCCACAAAGGCACTCACCAGATGCTGCCACCATGTTCTTGGACTTCCCAGCCTCCAGAACCAGGAACCAAATAAATTTCTGTTCCTTACAAATTACTCAGTCTGTGGTATTCTGTCATACTACCATAAAATGGACTAAGACACCTTGCTTTACACAGTTCTGGTATGCATGACCTTCAGTTACCATAATTTAGCTAAATAACACTGGTTTTCCAACAACATAGTTCAAATTTCAGTGACCACAATATACGGACTGTGACTAATTGTAAAATCTGTGAGCTCCTTGCTCTTTGGTCCACGAATCACTTCTTACATAACAGATTCACATCGTGATCGGTAACCAATCATAGCACTTCTTCTGAAGTCTGTTGGCGATTTGTCACTGTGCATTTGTTACTCAGTACACACACACAGCAAAGCAAGTGGTTGTGTCGATTGTCGCCTTGTGTCCCAGTGTGATAAACCCATGTGAGAATTTACACATATGGATAAAGAAAAGAGGGCATTAGCAAAAAAAAGAAAAGATGAGAATGCAGTGAAGAAATGAAAAGTGACTACCCTGGAAGTCAAATTCAAATCAAATGAAGTTATAGACAAAACAGCTGACTGTGGAATGCTGACATCCCTCACCACTGGACGTACTCTAGATATGTAGTCAGAGAAACTTAGTGTTGTTAATAGTAACACAAATAAGCAAAGCGGCCATGACGAACGGGTGAAGATGATACCAGCAAACCATTCCACAGTGAAGGAACTCTCAGAGACACTTCACAATGACATAGAAAGAGCAAAGGAGAAAATGCTAGAAGCTGATCCAAACTTAGAAAGGAGTGGAACAATTTGCAAAGACACTGAAAATATGTTTGCTCTGTGTTGCAAGTTATATGATGAGATGAGAAAAGTCAAGCACTGTTCAAACTACTCTTGATTAAGTGTTTTACACCAATTCTCAAAGTTTCTAATGTTTTAAAATACCATGTACTAAATAAATATTAATTTTCCTGTGTTTTTCATTTCCCTGTAATGTTCATAACCAACAGTAAGAGATTTTTTAAAGTTAATGGAACAATCATAATCTTTCCCATTGATTATGATGATCATTTTACACAGTTTCAGGTTGCATGATATTAATAATATTTAAGGTCCTGCACTACTGTGCAAAGTCAGTGCTGCCTATATATTAAGCACCAGCTGTATACCTAGTACATTGTAGTCAGTTACTACACACACTCACAAGGGTATAATTTCAGGTTTGGGTGAATGAGTGAATGTACGAACAAATTCTAAGTAGGCCTCACATATTTTAAAATATTACAGATGAAGTAGGGTTCTCCCTCCCTGGCAGGTGTGATTTGCTGTAGTCCTTCCTCCATCTAGATGCTTGGCCCACTTCCCAAGGAGCAGACCTGCTTCGTGCTCAAATTAACCCTACAATCCTCAGAATAGCCCTGAAGCTTGGGGTCAACTCCCCCAATGGCAGGTCAGTGCAGGAAATTGCTGGTCACAGGCACTACCACTGTTTCAATCTGAGATTGAATTTGTGATTGAGATTCTCCCAGTCTTAGATGATAGTTGCAGGCAGTAGAGATACCTTAAATAAATGAAATTTATTAAGGTAAATTTGTTATAAGATAAACTTTGGCCTGGCCAATAGCTTTTATATCCTCTCCTCTCACATCTTTACCAGAACTGTTAACAAATACCTAGCTTACATACTCATTTTTTACACTAAAGAGTAGCAAAGTGGCCCAGATGTCAGCATTGCAGTGACAGCCCTTCGAAATCCATAAATGTAATCTCAGGATAATTGAGACTCTAACACTTCTAGTACTTTCTTCATACTTTTATCATTCTGGTCCTGTTGGAAATGCAACTGAGAAGAGACAGAGTTTAAAAGGGACGACACTCCCACAGCTTTTGGATGTCAGATGGGCGATCTCATTAAGACATTTCCAGGAAATTCCACAAACCAACTTATTTATGTTTTTTTCCTCCCAGGCTTCTTCTCCGAGGATGTTTTAAAAATTAAATTAACCTCTTTCCAAAGGCCTTTAATAATTCTTCATTCCATGGGTGTATTGAAATTTCCTTCCAGATATGTTGCCCAGGGGATGACTGGGAGTTCCATTCCTTCCTCTATTTATTTGGCAAACATTTACCGAACACCTACTCTGTCCCCAGCTCTGTGCTTGGCCCTGACATTGATGTTGAGAGTCAGATCCATGCCCTGGTGCGCCTTTCTGACTGATGACAGAAACAGGCAATAAACAGATGAATAAACAAAAAGACCTGGAATTGAAGTCATGCCATGTGCTATGAAGGGAACAAACAGGATGAAGGGAGGGAGTTTGGGCCATAATCCCAAAAGACATATCCCGAATGCTATAATCCCGAATGTTGAAATCTCAAAAAGTCTAAAATCCCAAAATCACAATCTCAAAAATATAATTCTGGAAAAAATAATTTTAAAAAATGTTTAAAGACATTTATTTACATTTTATAAAAAGGAGATTTATTTGAGAAACATAAAAACATGATGTAACACTTCATAGGCCATTTTATAGAAGAAAACAGGCAATAATATGCATAATTTTGCAAGACCATAAACAGCTATACTGGCAACAGTCGCACAGGTATAACAGTTATGAGCAGATGAACAGTATTTATGAACAGATAGGTCAAAAAGTGAAATGTATAAATGCATATCACTATGGTAGGTAATTGTGTGCACCCAGCTTTATAACGGTGGTCATCCGAGATGCTGTGACAGACGACCGAAGTATTCTGACAAGAGTGATCAAGCACCACAATGGGTCACTCCCACCTGTGCCTTCGCCCGGAGAGCTGAGGTCTCGAGAAAGTTGATCTTCACAAATGCAGGTGTACAAAAGAGACATCTCTTCATTTATTGTAGAAGTTTCAAGGCTTTTACATTGAGAACCAAGAAAATCGATGGTGTAATTCTCAGAATCTAGAAGCCTCAGGACCCAGGGGCTCAGGGCTGTAGATCCTGGAGTCCAAAGGCTAATAGCCTGGAGCTCTGATGTCCAGAGCGACGATGGGGAAAAGTCCGTCCTAACTCTCAGATTGGGGACCAATTCTCCTTCTGCACTCGCTCTCTCCAGACCCCTGGCCCATTCGATTTTGACCTTTCAAGAGTTCAACACTCAGGATCATGGGGTTCGGAATTGTGTCTTTTCGGGATTATGATCGGCTCCAGAAGGGAGACAGGAAACCAGGAAAGACCTTCCTCAGAGGCGACAGTGGGTGAAGAATTCCGAGGAGGGGACACCTGAAACACACAGAGTCGAGGGAGGAAATTTCGTAGGCAAAGGGGCTTCGAGACAGGAAGTGCCTGCAGTGCGCCAGGAAACGTAAGGGAGGAAACTGGCCATGGTGTGCGTGATTGGATGTAACCGAAGCCCATTTAAGGCCAGAGTAGCTAGTGTGACTGTCTGGAGCTGGCCTCTTGCCACCCGCTCCATAGCCTGTCTTCTCGGGTGGAAGGAGGGTCCACCAAGGAGACTTCCAGAGGGAGTCTCGGCCTCAGCCCCACATCTGTTTCCTTTTTGCAGCAGGCCTGTCCTGCGCTTAAAGGCTCCATCCAAGCCTGCTTCTCTACAACGTGCTGGCCTTGACTTGGGAATTGCACTGAGGTTCTTAGCTGCAGTCCAATCCTTCTCCAAGCGCCTTCTCTATTAACCCATCCAAGTACAGTGGTTTTCTTCATCTCCTCTCACTGCCCACAAGCAGGAGGCTGAACACAGCCTGGAGAATCTAACACCGGCAGAGGGGCCCTCCTGGAGGAGGGACTGGCCCTGGGCACGGGGAGTCATCACGTGTATTTTTCTCTTCCTTGTTGTTTCAGAGTTTCAAAAGAAGCACTGCGCTAAATTTTTCAAACTCGTCATTGCACATAATTGAGAAAGTCTGTGATTTGAATCAAGCCAGGAAACTACTTGCTATATGTCATCATGTCATACAGTAAAAACTGTGACTAGATGTAGAATAATTTTTAAATAATCTTTTGTAGGACTTTCTTGGCTCTTGGGTCCAGCTATGCACAGGGACTTGACAATATTTGTATCTGTTGTTACCATGATTGGGGCAGAAAGGAGATAACAGGTCAGCTGATACGCCCACCAGGTTGCTTCTGTCACTGAGCTTCTGTTTCTTTATTAGTTAAAAGATGGTAAATAACCCTGTGGACCTCATCGCAATGTTGAGCGGACTAAGTAAGCCAACATGTGTCAAGTGCACAGCCCAGTACCTGAGTCCTAGTAAGGGCTCCTATATAGTAACTGTTATCATTTTATGATGAAACAGTATTTCTCTTTAAAAAAAAAAATCTGTAACTCAGATTTTTTTTTTTTTTTACCACTAGAACAAACTCTTCTATCAGTTATGACCAAGCAAGGATTTATTCTGTG
Organism: Mirza zaza; assembly: GCA_008750895.1. Taxonomy (NCBI): domain Eukaryota; kingdom Metazoa; phylum Chordata; class Mammalia; order Primates; family Cheirogaleidae; genus Mirza; species Mirza zaza. The sequence continues at coordinate 13,220 of VSMD01117399.1, read as the reverse complement.
TGCTAGGGGAGATTATTTTTGTGAACTATCATTGTATTTTTTGAGTTTTGTAAATAATTTACAGATGTCAGTTGAGTCCTTACCCCATGGACAACAGAATTCAGTCCCAAAGAGAGCAAGTCCAAAGCCATGTGGAGTCCAGCAAGTTGCTGGTAAAAAAAAATTCTGTAACAGTAGTTTCAGTTTCAGTAGAACTAATGACATACGGTCTATGCTGTATTTATTCCACCTCCTGGGCAAGAGACAGTTTGGCACTCGTGAATCTAGAAAACGTTTACAATCTAGACAAAAAAGGGCCTAATCTTAAACATTGTGATTTTTGCCACCAGTTTTTAAAAAACTTGTACTTTCTAGACCTTACTGTATTTCTTGAGTGCTAACCACATGCTAGCCATTGGTGCTGTGTTTTGTGTGATTACCTCATCTAACCCTCCCCCTGTAAGTCAGGAACCACTCTTACCCCCATTTTACAGATGAGAACACAGAGGCTGGGGACTACGTACGAGGTACTTTGCCACCCGCCTAGTGACAGACCCCAGACACAAAGCCAAATCTCTGCCATGTTGACTGTGCTCTCTATAGGAGAAACTTTCACCACCTCTTCAGGCTAAATGTGATAGATAAGAATACAGAATCCTCAGCAAGTCACATCCCCTCTTTGTGCCTCAGTTTCCTCAGTGGTTAAATGGCAACATAATCCCACCTGTTTCAGACAGTTGTCGTGAGGATTAAATTAGATGATGCATGTAAAACATGGAACTGGGAATAGCCAGCCTCACCCTTCAGGAGCCCTGCCTACCCTTGCTTTACTTTATCAAAAGAAATTCCCCTACATGATCTGAACTGACAGTCTGCTGCTCATAGCCAAGGTCATGTTCCCTAACCAGCTCCACACCCCTGTTTTGGCTTCCTCGGATGGGAGGTTAATTTTTCATACTCATTACAGCTTCCTTAATCAGTGCCAGTTGACTCCCTAAGAATTACACACATTCCCATGGTTCTGTTGACACCCAGACTAAAAGATTTAGCAGACCTCCAGAGTCACAAGTTTCTCTATTCCAAGCCTTCCTTTTCTTAGCAATGAAGTTTTAAGGAAATCCGCCCAGCCAGCTTGGCCATTCTTAAAGAATGTGCATTAGAGGAAGAATGATTGGGATCATATCGCTGTATCTTTGCTGTCACCATACCACGTAGTTTGAAGGCCACATATCACCCTACATTTGTTGTTTGTTTTTCTCTCTCTTCATCTCCCACCGCCCACCTACCTATCTTCTCATTTAATCCATGCAGCTCCCCTCTGAGGAAGTCATTAAAAGGAGGGCTCCGGAGCCAGACTTCCTGGGGAATAAATCCTGGCTCCACCACTTGCTAGCTGTGTTTACTTGAGCAAAGTAAACAACCTCTCTGTACCTAGTTTCCTCATCTGTAAGGGGTGATACTACATCGTAAAGTTGTTTGAGTCTAGCACTTGAAACAGTACCAGGTACATAGCTAGTTCAATAAATTATTACTGTTCCATTTAATAGATGGTAAACTCTGGTTTTGAAAGGTTCAATAACTTACCCAAGGTCACACAAGCCATGAGTTGCAGAGGTGAGATTGACAGATTCAGAGTTGATGCTCCAACCATGGTGCTACGCTGCCTCTTTGTTAGCACAGACTGTGTGTTCATTACTCTCCTGAGCATGACCGAGCCTTGGGGTATCCTCAGAAGAGGTAAAAATGTCCTTTGAATCAACAGTTTGACTTCCAAGAACTTGACTTCAACTGGAATGAGTGTATAAAGGCATAGGTATAAGGATGCTCATTGCAACATTGCTTGTAATGGCATAAGACCAGAAACAACAAAAATGCCAATCAATTAGGGGCTCAGTAAATAGGTAAAGTGCATCCCTACTGTGATTCCTGTTTCCGTTAAACAAATGAAGAAGAGCAGTATGTATTAATATAAAAGACCCTCAATTCATGAAGCTAAAAGAAAAATGAGGTACCAGGAACAAAATTATATGTACATTATACATATGTGATCTCAGGAAGAATTACAATAAAATTAACAGAGAGCTTGGGCTCTGGAGAAGAACACTAGGAATCGTGGACAGGAGGGAGATTTGTGTTGTTGGGTTTATCTCTTTTGACTGTTTAAATTTTTGACTGAGATACTTTTCTATTAAAAAGACTAGAATATAAAAAGGGTGTTAAATTTATACTAACTACACAAATGCATGTGTCTCTATAGATAATCTTTTGAGCACAAGCGTTCCTGAAAAAATGTAAAATTGACTTTTTAAATATTTGGGGGAAACAGACTATGGGAAATGTTCACTGACTAGAGGAAAGAGAACCAGAAATGTTTTAGAAATTCCTCTATCTGGATAGCAGCGTAGGAAACCATTCAGAGTGGTGACTTTGGCATTAGACACACTCAAAGTCAAATCTTGGGTCTACCATGAATCCACTGGGTGATCTTTTTGAGTCTCAGTTTCCTTATCCATAAAATGGGGTAGTAATATCTATTTTGTAGGTTGAAGTGAAGATCAAATGAAATAAAATACTCACTACAGAGCTCATAGTAAGCATTCAGTAAATGAATACAGCTATGTACACAGGCAGGGAGGTAGGGAGGGAGATAGACAATAGACAGATAGATTGATACGTGGATATTCCTAGAAGTTTTCAAATTGCCATTCTTCCTTTGCCCTGTCCCTCCTCTCTCCCTTCAGTCCAGAGAAAAACAGTCCTGTATCCCTTGGCTAGGTAGTATTATATAATAGCAGTGCAGGCAAGCTTTGCAGTCACACAGGCCTGGGTTTGAATCCCAATACTACCACTAACTAGCCGGTGACCTTAGGCAAGCTTTAAACTGAGTCTTTTAAAAATGGTAATAACAATGCCTACCCATAGGGGATTATGTAGACCCAAACAAAATAGCCATGGTTCCTGCTCCCATGAGCAGGGGCAGTGGGACCATGGCCAGGGATAGTGGCTCACACCTGTCATCCCAGCACACTGGGAGGCCAGGAGTCCAAGACCAGCTTGGGCAACACAGCAAGACTCTGTCTCTACAAAAAGTTGTGTGTGTGTGTGTGTGTGTGTGTATGCAAATATTTATTTAAAGTAAACTCACAGATGAACATTACATGCAATTAACTTGCAGAATTAAATCCTTTTGAAAATTCTCATCCCATAGTATTATCTATATTACAGTTTGACCTCATAAGCAGGTAACATAGGAGTCATTAAGGCCTTCATATACTTGTATTACTTTCTCACAGTGGTCCCTAATTGGTTCAATAGGGACCTTAGCCTACAAAGCGAAAACCTGTCTCTACAAAGAAGGATTCTCTTTAAATAACCTCGCGTGTGGGATGTGAGCCCTCCATAAACATTTGTTAATTGATTGCACCTCTGTATTTCCAGGAAAGCCATCTATAAATACCATGATCTTTCTCCAAATTACTCAACTACCATTTTACCAAACAACTCCAACCTTTATTAACTTTTCAGGCCCAAGCAGAGGCATTTGTCTTTACATTTATCACTTTTATTTCTCGTTTCGTCAAATGACACAATTGGATCGATTTTGCATTCTCTGGCTTTCACTGTCACTCTTGTTCTCACTCTTGCTCTCTTTTGCTCTCTCCTGATAGTTATCCAACTCAGACTACCGAAGTGCCATTCACCTTGGTGTTTACTGGATCTAGGAACTCAACTTTCCTTCCAAAAGGAGAGAGTTTCTCTATCTTAGTTTCCAATGGAACAGTCCCAGGGATGGTGTCCGACTGGCCCAGCCTGGGACTAGAAGGGTGTCACCTATGGGGGACACACATAATTACAGAAGAATTTGTTGCCACTTAGTCTCCCACTCCAGTTGAGATCTACCACGCGTAAAGCAAGTATCTGGGTAGTCAGGCAAAGGTTTAGGCTTTTTTTTTTTTTTTAATTAAAAAAAAATTGTGTTGCTTAAATTAACACAGTGCACTATGCACTTCCCTTTGCATGTGTAGACACAACCCTTTTTGAATCTGTGTTAAAAAATAGAATTGGCAACGGCTTTTCGTCCTGCTTGAGCTTGCCAAAAAAGGTTGGAAATGAGCATGCTTCTTCCTGCCTCTCTTGGCTGTGCTCCCCATTACAAGTCGGTGGAGACAGAATCCTTCGCTTCCTCAACTTTCCCTTGAGCTGTAAGCTGTCTAAGGGGTGGGGTCCGGGAGAAGGGCCCCCACTTTTCACAATCAAGGAGGTGAGGATGTAGAAATATCAGATACTGGCAACAAAGTTGTGGAGCTTCTGATCAAGTTCCCACGCTGTTGTTTAATCCTTAATCATGCCTCTTGGCACGCTTCCCATTGCTACTGCTTGCATAAAATTAGAAGGGGCTAATTGCATCAATCTGTATTTTCTATAAGGCCAGGCTTAATGCAGAACCCACAGGGACTCCCTGTATGATCATTTGGACCTAATAGGCTGTTTTATTTGCTTCCAAGAAGTCTCCTCTATCTTCCGCTTACATGCTGAAATTTTCTTAGTCCCAAGCGACAGTCAGCAACATGGGAGATACTTAAACATTTCCTGTAGAGAAACAAGATGTTAGTTGAATCCCATACCCATCTCCCTGAGAGGGATTAATTATCAATGGGGGTTGTCACCACGAACAGGGGTCTTTACAGAGAATACCTCAACTATTTTGTTTTTCCTCAAGACTACAAAGAAAAATCATGCCTCTTCAAAGCTTCTATACCAAAAAAATAAGAAAATGTCAGATGATTTCAGCTGGTTGTAATTGAAATTCGAGGGCTCTTGTAAATGTAAAAACATGTCACTCAACTGTAGGCTATCTCAGAGGAAAAAGTTTACTGCACTCTTCAGGAACGGAAGTATAAGATCCACCCAAGTTATTGCATAAACGAAGATGAGAAGGCTAAGACTATGCACATGTGGAGAAGGCCAACTCCTAGGTGTTGTCTCCTTGTTTCCAAAGAACCTTACCCTAAAGTCAGAATTCTCTCTACTGCCTGAATTCTACCACACTGTTCATGAAAGGCGCCTTGAAACCCCCAGTGTCCATGGGAGGAAAAATATAATCGGTCCCTAAGAGCATGTAATCAACTTGTTTGATAAATCATTCCATACCTTGGAATTAAACAATATTTTCTTCTCATTGCTTTCTTTTCATAGATCGTACTGTATAAAGATGGATCTATAGACATGAGAGTGTATGGCCTGAGAAAAAGAGTTTAGTTTTTTTGCTCCATGATTTGCGGTAGCACAGAATTCCTTCAAGGGAGGGAGGAAGGAGAGTGTTGGGGTGTATGTGAAAGAGACAAAATAAGGAGATGGAAACCTAAAAGCGTAGAGTATCTGATCCATAGTATGAACAGCCTTGAGCCAGGGTGAGCTAGGTGAGGTGGCAGCACAGTATGAGGGGGACACACCCATTTCTTCTTTGTTCTATAATTTTTTAAACTATGGGTATATAACAGTTATATATGTTTATAAGGTACATGTGATGTTTTGATACAGGCATATGTGTGTTAATCAAAACAGGGTAATCGAGGTATACATCACCTCAAGCATTCATCATTTCTTTGTGTTAGAAACATTCCAATTCCACTCTTTGAGTTATTTTTTTTATTTTTTTTCCATCTGCAAAGACACTATTTCCAAATCTTTTAGTTATTTTAAAATATACACTAACTTATTGTTCATTATAGTTATTTTGTATGTTATCAGATTTTGTTCGTTCTATCTAACTATATTTTTGCACCCATTAATTATCCCCCCTGTATGCCCCCCTCCCCACTACCTTACCAGCCTCTGGTAACCATCATTCTACCTCTGTCTCCATGAGATCAATTGTTTTTAATATTTAGCTCCCATATATGAGTGAAAACATGCAAGATTTTTCTTTCTGTGCTTGGCTTATTTCACTTTAACATAATGGTCTCCAGTTTAATTCACGTTGTTGGAAATGGCAGGATTTCATTATTTTCATGACTATATAATATTCCATTCTGTATGTGTACACAATTTCTTTATCCATTCATCCCTTGAGAAGCACTTAGGCTGATTCCAAATCTTGGCTATTGTGAATAGTGCTGCAATAAACAGGGGAGAACAGATACTTTTTCAATATATTGATTTCCTTTCTTGTGGGTATATACCTAGTAGTGGGATTGGTGGGTCATATGGTAGTTCTATTTTTAGTTTTCTGAGGAACCTTCATACCATTCTCCATAGTGGTTGCGCTAATTTACATTCCTACCAACAATGTACAAGGGTTCCCCTTTCTGCACATCCTCACCAGCATTTGTTATTGCTTGTCTTTCTCGTAAAAGGCATTTTAACTGGGGTGAGATGATATCTCATTATAGTTTTGATTTGCATTTCTCTGATGACTAATAATGTTGAGCATTTTTTCATATACCTAGTGGGCATTTGTGTGTCTTCTTTTGAGAAATGTCTATTTAGATGCTTTGCCATTTTTAATGGGATTATTTGATTTTTTTATATTAAGTTGTTGGTGCTCCTTATGTATTCTAATTATTAATTTCTTGTCAAATGGGCAGTTTGGAAATGTTTTCTCCCATTCTGTGGGTTGTCTCTTCACTTTATCAATTGTTTGCTTTGCTGTGCAGAAGCTTTTTTGGCTTGATATGACCTCATTTGTTTGATTTTGTCTTGCTTGCCTGTGCTTTGGGGATATTACTCAAGAAATCCTTGCCCAGATCAATGTCCTGAAGTGTTTCCCCAATGTTTTGTTTTATTAGTTTCAGGTCATGGATTTAAGTCTTTATTCAATTTTAATTTGATGTTTGTATATGGTGAGAAATAAAGGTCAAATTCATTCTTCTGTATATGGATATCCAGTTTCCTCAGCACCATTTAATAAAGAGATTGTCCTCTCCCCACTGTATGTTCTTGGCACCTTTGCTGAAGATAAGTTTACTATAGACGTGTGGATTTTTATGTGGGTTATCTATTCTGTGTTATTGGTCTATTGTCTTTTTTTTATGCCAGTACCATGCTGTTTTGGTTGTTACAGTTCTGGAGAATAATTTGAAGTCAGCTAGTATGATTCTCCTGGTTTTGTTCCTTTTGCTTAGGATGGCTTTGGCTATTCTGGGTCTTTTGTGGTTCCATATAAATTTTAGAATTAATTTTTTTTCTATTTCTGTAAAGAATGTCATTGGTATTTTGATGGAGATTGCATTTAATATATAGATTGCTTTAAGTAGTATGCATATTTTTAAAATATTGATTCTTCCAATCCATAAGCATGAAATACTTTTCCATTTTTTTGTGTCCTCTTCAATTTCTGTCATCAATGTTTTATAGTTTTCATTGTAGTGAGCTTTCATTTCTTTTGTTAAGTTTATTCCTGTGTATTTTATTTGTAGCTATTATAAATGGGATTACTTTCTTGGTTTCTTTTTCAGATTGTTTGCTGTTGGTATATAGATATGCTACTAGGTTTTATCTGTTGATTTTGTATCCTGTAACTTTGCTGAATATGTTTATCAGTTCTACTAGTTTTTTAATGAAATCTTTATATTTCTCTGGATATAAGATCATATTGTTTGCCATCAAGGATAAGACCTCTTTTCTTTCCAATTTGAGTGTCCTTTATGTCTTTCCTTTGTCTGTCTGTTCTAGCTAGAACTTCCAGTACTATGTTGAATAACAGTGACAAAAGTGGGCATCCTTGTCTTGTTCCAGATCTTAGATGAAAGGCTTTGACTTTTTCCCCATTTAGTATAATATTAACTGTGGGTCTGTTATATATGGCTTTTATTGTGTTGAGGTATATTTCTTCTATACCCAGTTTTTGAAAGTTTTTATCATGAAGGGATGTTAAATTGTTTTGAATCCTTTCTCAGCATCAGTTGAAATGATCATATGGTTTTTGTTCTTGGTTCTGTTGATATGATGTGTCACACTGAAGGACTTGCATATGTTGAACCATCCTTACAACCCTGGGACACACCAATTTCTTCAGGAGGCACTGTTCACTTTTATTTCTAATGACCTACACATGCCAGCTCTATAAGATTAACAGGTTCCTCAAATAATATTGGGACTTTGAATTTCATTCCATATTCATTGCCGTGAATTTTTTTAAAAGTCAGAGCCAGTTTCCAATTCTGAAAGCACTTCAGAGATAATGTGATTTGTCCATCTTGAGTCCGGTATCCACACCTGAACCAGTCAGGTAGGACCAAGAATGCAAGCATGGGTCCATGTGAGCCCACTAGGGCAGACTAAAGAGAAGTTCTCAGAGGAAAGAAAGATCAAAGGAATTGTGTGTCTTGTATGGCTTTGGGGAAAGTACTTTAGCATCTATGAGCCTTTGTTTATTAGTAACGGTTTATACTTCCTACTTACTAGAAGGAGCACTGCTAAACCCTCAAGTGCTAGTCAAGGATGCTGGCACTTGTAACAGTAAGTTTAAGATGACTCATCAGTGTTTTGAGGCTACCGAGCATGCAAGTTTGATCTTGGGACATAATAATATAAACACATACACTAAAATGAGAAAGGTAACAACCTTCCTCTGTTTGATGAAAATGTGGTTTAGTAGAGACTTCAATTGAGGTCCCTAACTAAAAGAGATATTGGCAAACTGAAACAGGATGTGGTGGAACTTAATGTACCTCTGTACAACACACTGACGTGTCAGTTACAAAGGCTTTTAAAAAAAACTCCAATCCAGAGTGTCTTAAACAGTTGGAAATGTATTTATTTATCTTTTACAAAGCAAGACATCTAGAGACAGGTAGTTTCTGGCATTAGGAGAGTGGTCTAATGATGTTAAGGCCGGCATCTTTGTGATTCTCTTGACCTTTTCTTGACCTCATGGTTGCAAAATTGCTCTCAGAGCTCCAGATACCTCATCCATGTTCCAAGCTGGAAAAAGAACAGTAGTGCTACTAGCTTGATCTGTCCATATTATCAGAAAAACAAAACCTTTCTGTGAAAAAACTTCCAAAAGACTTTTGCTTATTATCTCACTCATTTGAACTTTGTCTCATGGACATTCATAACTATAGTTGAGGCTTGGAATATTAGTATTAGGCAGCAGGTGACAAAGAAGAGATCAGTAATTGCTACATTTCAGCCAAACAGACAGCATTGTCTGCCACAATTTCTATTATTTCCTTTCCTCTTTTGGAAAAAGAAAATATTGCATATATTTGAGCTAGAAAATGATTGGTCTAGCTTAATCAGGTGCCCACCTACATCTGATCCAATCAGTAATGTTTTAGATACAAATATAATTGCAGAAGTGTCATTACAATAGAAAAAAATTCATAATCTATACCCAGAGAACCACACAGCTAAAAAACAAACGTCACAAATCCAGTTGAAGCTTCTGGTATATTCTTCCTGCTCAGTTGCATTTCCTACCCCATAACCAAGTACAAACTATCGTGAATTTGGCATCTGTCATTTTCAGACATATTTTCACTTTGTATGGTTATTTTCATAATATTGCTTATACAGCTTTAAAATTTTTGTGCAAATGGGATCATACTGTAACTTAGCCCTCTTCAACTAGGTTTTTTAAAATTTAATTATGATTTTTGAGAATTATTCATGTTCGGTCTAGTTCATTCAATTTCACCACTGAATGAGAATTGCTTTGATGAATATAACACAATTTGTTTATCCATTCTTTCATGAATGGACAGTTGGATTATTTATAGTTCTTTTGCTATTAAAATAATGCTGCACTGAACTTGTTAATACATGCCTCTTTCTGCATATGTGAAATAATTTCCCTAAGGCATATACCTAGAGATGAAATTGCTGGGTCAAATGTTCTGCACTTTTTAATTATACAAAATATTACCAAATGGCTCTCCCAACTGATTTATCAATTATCCACCCACTGCAGTGCGTGATTGTTCTAATTGCTCCGTATTCTTACCAACTCTTGGCATTGTCAGACTTTTCAGTTTTGCCAATCTCATAGATGTAAAATGGTATTTCAGTGTCATTTTAATTTGCATTTACACAGTGACTAATGAGATTGAGCTTTATGTCAGATATTTTTGGTCATTTGGCTTTCATCTTCCCTTAATTTCCTATTGATATCATTCGCCCATTTTCTAATGGATTTGTTGTCTTTTTCTTATCATTCGTATTTTTGTATGTCTGACTGCCCCAACCAGACTGGAGCATCTCTAGACAAGAATCATGGCCTTCACCATTCATTCAGTGAACATTCACTGAATTTTTAATATATGCCAGACACCATGGAAGCTTTGGAAATACAAGGCAAAGGCCACAGAGTAGTTACTAGGTCTTTAAAATTCTTTAAATATGTCTGAGACATATAGAGCTTTGTTGAATGGATGAACTATAAATAAACACAATTCTGGGGGAAGTTGAGAGCTGTCCTCTGGTGGCCTTTATGTGGACAAGTCCTGAAACTTGTTCTGGGCACTCTAGAAGGCAAAGTGAACGTCAACAGGTAAAAGCTACATGGAAAGACTTAGGCTCAAACATAACAAAAACTTCCTCGTTATCAGATGCATTGAAAAATAAGAGTGGTGAGCACCCCATCACTGGGGGTATTTAAGTACAGCCCTACCTGGCAGGCCTATTATATAGGGAATAGAGAAGTAAGTAAGGGATTGTATTGGTTAAATCCTCTGAAATTTCATAAAGTGCAGTGTATCATTTTAGTTAATTTAAGATCCCACCTTTTAAAAATGTTATGTGTAAAATTCATATCTGTCTATCTGATGATTTTCATATTAAAAATGCCTACAATTGCTCACCCAAATGCCATAAATCTGACCCTTTCTTATGTCTGTGGTTAGTTTCAGAAATTATTTACCTTATGACCCTTCTGCCTTACATAACCCTTCCCATTATGACAGAATGGGCTCACCCTTTTCTTTCATGCAGATGAGCTGATGTGTTGCACTGTAACACTTGAAAATCCATTGGAGAAATACTGGCTTCCTGTCCTAATACTACTCTATGAGGAAGAAAATTACTGCTTTGAACCCAGCCTTTCCATTTCCACATGTACATTTGAAAACTCAGAAGTTTAAAGCTTGAAATTAGGATTTCCATTGTTTTCACAACACATGATTCTCTTATAGTCACAGATTCCAAAACAGGAAAATACCATAAAATCCTTTATGTTTACCTTAAATCACATGCCTAATATCAGGCAGCACTAAAGGATTGAAGAGCAGTCCTCTTTTACTTGCTTTTTTTCTTCATTTTAAAAATTAAATTTATTTCTTGTTTTATTTTTTTCCCCTGAGTGTGCCAGAATATTACTTTGAACTCTTTTACTTTTGGAATACAGAAAGTATTGTCTGTACAGCCTAGATTGCTGTATAGCTACTTAAGCAGTTAGTAAACATTTATTGAGTGCCCATTAGGAATGCTAAAGTTAGGGCTTGGCATGACGTGTAAGAAAGAGAGTCTCTACTTTCCAGGAACTTGCAGTCTCCTTGGAGAGACAGGTCACGTGCATGCAGAGAACTAAGACAGTGTGACACGTGAGTGAAAACCAGCGTGTGGCACGTGGTAGGCATCACAAGTGTCTCTGCAACAAAGAGGGCCCAGGATGACTCCCAGAGATCTGGCTCACCTGTCCGGATGGATGTCGATGGCATTTACTGAGAGAAGAGACACTGAGAGTGGCCAGGTTGATGGTGGGGGCAGTAAGAAGGGCGGGGAAAGATCATGAATTTGCGTTGCTCTTACTGGGGGTTGAGATACCATTGAGAGTCAAGAGTTGACTAGAAGAGTTGAGAACGCAGAGGATGGAGATACAAATTTGGGAATCGTTTGCACATAGATGAGAAATAAGAGGAGGGAGAGCCCAGGGCCAGGCTTGTAGAAATGTCAGTGTGTAATGTCTGAGTAGAAGAGGATGTATCCACAAAGAAAGTGGAAAAGATCAGCTGGGTATCACAGACACTACGGGGACCAGAGAGGTCAACGACAGGGTTGGATGCTGCAGAGAGGCTGAGTGGCCAAGGACACAGACGGGTTGTTGGCTGTGGTGTGTGGTTGCTGGAGAAAACTTGGTGGAGAAGCAGGACTTGTGCTGATCCCAGAGGAATGGGTGGAGGAGGATGTTCAGGCGTGGAGAAGAGAGAGAGGCAGTTGGGCAGGGGAACAAGCTACCCTAAATCCAAACAGTGAGGCCATGGTCAGGGAATGATGTGTGTCAGAGTGGAAATGTCCTATATAGTAACCTTCTGGAAGGGGACATTGGAGTGGAAGCCTTGGCCAGAAGAGCCTTGGATGTCTGGCAAAGAACTTGGTTTTCTTCTCTAACAACACAGGGCCATCTGTGGTTTCCAAGTCTACAAGTGATGGTGCAAAGCCATGAGAGAAGCTCAGTAGCTACGGGAGATGTGATCCTTCCTAGTAATGGGGTTGCTAACAGAAACACAAATTCAAGCTGAGATTTAGCAGCAAAGGACAAAAACACATGTTAGAGCAGGCAGACTGTTGCACCAGCCCGTGGGCCTCTGGATTGGAAACTCTCTGAGGGAGGCACCGTTTAGAGGTTAATGATCGTGGAGTAGCCAGTGTCTCTCTCTTCTCTCAAAGGTGAAGAGCAGAAAACCAGAACCTCCAGGCAGGAAGTAGGGAAATAGTAACTACTTTGCTCCTGTGATTTCTGACTTGGGAGTTACATAAGAATTTGGACCCATACCAGGTCCAAAAATTTGAGCTGATTGTGTTCCCACAGCAGAGCCTTCATCATTTCTGCTTCCACAGCCTGGCTTAATTTTACTAGTATGAGGTCTCTGCCTTCTCTGGTAGACTCCTGGCCCTCTGCACACTGGGGCAGGGATTCACATCCATGGGATTTAGAAAAACTATGGTTCTGAGCCCTCTTCCTCACACCTCCTGGCTTTAGCTGAGAAATAGAGGAGGGGGAAGCAAGGTAAAGAGGTTTGAGATGCTTTCTGGGGTTCTGCTGGACAGGGGTTGGGGGTCCTGGGGAAGTCAACAGAGCTGGTAGCAGGAGGAGAGGCAAGAAGAAAAGGATGAGCAATGAGGTCTATTTCTCTTTGTGTGCCTCCCTTCCTCCCCCCCCCCACCCAAATGACAACAATGACAGCATTATTCATTCCTTCCTTCATTTATCTACGGAGACCTTACTGTGCACTCAGCAGCAACCCAGGTGCTATCCCTGCCCTCATGGAACTTGCCTTCCAGTGGGAGAGACAGAGATT